>CATKHJ010345804.1:0-12032 GCA_949750685.1 Vernicia montana | reverse complement strand
TTTTGAACATTGGGTTTAAAAGGCAAGTATTTTAATACTCTATGTTATAAATTCAACATATATGCATGTCAATTTAGGGTTAGGAGTAGTTTTATTAGTGAATAATGGGTTAAATCCGAAAAAGTTGAGATTTTTCAGATTTAACCTAAGGTTTTAATTAACACCCAATATTATTTTTGGGTTTTTTATTTTGAAAGAAATGAAATATCATTACCATCTACGTTATTTGTACTTTGGGTTTTGATGAATAGTACTAAAAAGTTTTGGGTTGCATTATAAAATTAGGGTTTAGGGTTTGGAAGTTAAAACGATATAAATGGTTTTGGGTATTTGAAAGAATGGATGTTTCATTATCTTTTCATCAATTTCCCATTGGTTGTCTGGTTTAGTAGGATTGGAAAGTATATGTGCACTAATATTATATGATTTTATTCAATGCCTAATACTAATACTAATTATGTTTTTTTGTTTTTGTGAATGTAGATGCCATTACCGGATCATTATGATTTGATACTAAACTTCCAAGGGCAAGTTCGTACAGTGGGTAATGTTTATCCAGACAAGTACTCACATATCTGTCTAATTACTTATTGTTATAAGAATTTTAGAATAGAATCTAACTAGATTGATATAAGGTGTGGGGTAAATATTAGAATTGAAAATGATGAAGATGTGTTTTTTATATTTGAAATGTTTAAGAATGTTGGTGAGGTAGAATTAAGAATTTATGAAAACCATAGACCTCTAACAATGTTAGCAGTTGGTGAGGAAATACAATTTCCCATAGGTAATGATGACGGGATTGGAGTTGGTTTAAATGAGAGTCAAAATGGTAATGAGCCTAACCACATATGGCAGATAATAGGAGTAATGGTCATTCTAACATGAGTGATGTGTGAGTCAATTCTGTTGAGAATACTAATGAAGTTAGAGGTCCTCTAGAGTAACAGAGTCAAGTGAGGGTTAATAAAGTTAGAATGGATTCTACTAATTTAAGGTCAGAGGCAGGGGCAAAGATAGAGGCAGCCAATGTAGGGGCATTTGTAGAAGATAGGAAGGCTAAGAATAAGGATGAGAAGACAAGTAAATGAACCTAAACCAAGTACTGTTAGGACCAAGTCTGGAATAGTTAGATGCAAGAATTGCAAAGGGTAAAATTTTCTTTTATCCTATTTCATTATATGTTTTCCAACTAGTTGTTTATCTGAGCATACATGATTGGCAGTGTTGCTTTTTATGTGTTAATCATTATTTTGCATTTTAATGTTTTTATGGGTATAAATGTTAAAGTGTTATTTTAATTCATTGATGTTAATTTTCCTAAATTGGTTTGCAATAAGAAAACCCAACAGAGAAGCAAACAAAGTGAATCAAACGCCAACTTGCAAAGAAACCAAACTACACTTGATGCTTCTGCTGCTCAAAGGGATCCAATATTCAATGATGTTCCAAATTATTTGACAGGTTCAAGCCAACAATCTACTCCAACCAACCAAAATGCAACCATTTATAGTGCAGGGAATGCAAGTGGAACCCAAGCTGCTGTTCATTATTTTGAACAGGTAACTGGCAGGGAATACAAGTGGAACCTATGGATTTTTCTTTTATGATATTGTTTTTCTATTTTTTTTGTTCAATGTGTTTTGCCCCTCGTGGATGTTGATTTGATAAACTAGTGTTAAAACTTGGGTTAGAGCTCTAGAATTATAAAGATTTCACTGCTTATTTGTGGTTTCAATTATATATAGGGTACTATGTTACAATTTAAGGATTTGGTTGCTAGTAGAAGGCAAAATTAAGGGAATAAAATATTTGTAGTTTCATGTTATTTGATGTTTTTACATTTCATTTTTCCCCTGAATTTTCTATCCATTTGATTTCTAAGAAAACTGTGGAAGCTTTTAATTTCAAATAGTCTCTTATCTTTAAATAATTCTCAAAGTGTATGTTTATGTTTTATTGATACAGTTGATTCAATTTGAATCTAATGTGACTGACATTATCATTTGGTTCAAAATAATGAATCAGGGAAATAGTCCAACAAGTAATAGGCAAAACAGAAGAAGATCAAGTGCTAGCCAAAGACACAACATGAATGTTGAATATGTTGGTCCAAGTCATTTCAGAAGAACATCAGGTGCTGGTCCAAGTAATATTGTTGGAGGTTTTTATGCGGGTCCAAGTCAATCATCAAGGACATTTAGTGGGATTCTAAATCAAAGTCAAATAGAAGGTGATGGATTTAGATTTGTATCTAGTGAATATGTTCCATGGGATGCTTATTTTAACTAGGAGCAGTCTCAATCATCTAGAGGGATAATGAATGCATGCATTGCAAGAGGAGTGAGAACATATGGTGCAGCAAGAGATTATCAAGATATGAATCCATCCCAATATGGTTGCATTGTACAAGGGGTATAGTATATTATATTTTTTGGGAAGTGAATACCTTTCATATGCAACTTTATGGACAACAGGAAAGGGAGTACTCATAATTGATTGCAAGAAGTACTTTTTGGACAGTTTATTTTCAACTTATACTGTGAAGATGCAAGGCAGGGCAAATAGCATTTGTGTTTTTTGGTATATGTTATCTTGCCATGCATGCAAGTATATATTTGGAAAAAACACTTATGGCTGTTGGTAGGTGTGATGGCCAATTGCACAACTTTATAGTTTTTAGACTGCCAAATTGTAGATTTTGTAAATGACAGTGATAGTAGCTATGAGTTTAGGTTAATTGCCATAGAAGATTATTGGAATATAGCATTAGGGTTAATATGATGAAGAGGTCATTTGTTTTGTACTTGATGTAATATCCCATGCTCTTGTTAGTTGAATGTCATGAGATATACTTTAAGGATTATAGTTAAACTTAAGCTTTTTGATTCATAAGTTGTATAGCTAGATGTATGAGTGACATAGATATGTATGACTAAGTTGCATATTAGATGGTTTGACCTATTTAAGGATGATTGGTTGAGCTTATGAATGATTGAAGAGTGGCATGAGTTGTATGAATGTTCATGGTTAAGGTTGTGTTACATTGTTCGGGCTAGAGTGTTTATGGATATTTATTTCCAAGATTAATAGTTCTTAAGTGTTATGTGATAAGGGTTTTAGATGGTTATTGTGGTTAAAAATTGGTTTAAGAAGGAATGGAGTAATTCTTAAAAGTTGGAAGTGAAATAGCAAGTGTGTCAAGACCCGACTTTCGAGCCGCAACGATCTTAAGGCATGGGTAGGCATAAGGCCACTGAAAACCCGTAAGAACCTTGCCATTACATTCATCCATAACAATATCATGAATCCAATCTTATACAATCTCCCAAGATCTAAATCTGACAATCATGCTAATCCGTATTTATCAATATCATGCCTGATTCATAACTCATGTATTCATCAATAGTCATATCTTAGGTCATCTTGCATATCACATTATTCATAGATCAATGCCTTAAAGGCCAAAGAATATTCATCTTATACATGTACCATGAATACACATATCTTTCATTACATTACCATGAAGTATCTAAAGGTTTACATCATCATATTTACAAATCATAAATATAAGGAAAATAGCTTTACATTAATCACTTAAGTTTCCGAGGACTGGAGAAGAATAATGCCTTGGAAACCGAAATGATAAACTATAGCTCACCTGAAAAATGGAATCACTAATGATATAAAACAGTAAGTAATGATTATATTACCATACTTGTGAGGCTTGGTGTTTCAAGGATGGCTTACAAGAAAAGTTCATGGTTCATGCAATAACAATAGTTCATGGCTTGTACAATAATAATAGTTCATAGTTCATTCATCATGTACATATCATGTTTAGCAGAAATAGCAATAATTTGAATAGAGGTTCATATGTCTTAACGTTCCCTATGAGAATGAGTATATGCCATTTAGGCATTACCAAAAACTGAGACATAGAATATATTCGATTATGAACATGGGAGGTAGAGGCTTTTTTTAACAGAGCATACAATCATCTCTGCGCAAGATTGATCAGATCTCACAGGTAGGACATCATAACCTTTCCTAGCTAGAGCTTGGATACTTTACTCTATCTAATGGAGTACATTGTGCACAATGCCTAATATCTTGTCCCACATCAGAATTAGGGTTTTCTACTTGGGTTCTTGGTCATGGATATTTATATAAAAGAGATCATGAATCATGGGTCATGGTCATGCATGGATTCTTAAGGAATTCATATCATGGTCATACAATAATCATGGTCTTGGTTCGTTCATAGTTCATGGAAACAATGAAATTGATATCACAAATAGGATATTTATCAATAATCAATAAACATTTGGTAGTTCATGAACAATTAGGCATTTATACCTCATAGTACAAACACAATCATAATAGTATAATTATCACTCACTTTAACAATGCAATCCCAAAATAACTTGCAAGCAACCTCTATAGCAAGCAAATGTGATGGTCACATCCTACATTACCATCTCCTCTTGAATCTCTATGAGAATCTATAGAAAATAACAATTATTCAATAATCGATTCACATACTTCCTCTATTGGAACCTATTAGATCTTGGATCAATGTTCAATCCCCTTCAATTATACTTTACATTGATCATATATGTCAATTTAGCATGCCAATAATTGAAATAAAAACATGTTGAATTTGGTCATGAATAAATGGTACGCCCAGAGGGTACGGGCGTACCTCTGCCCGTACCAATTATAAAATCTTACAGAATGAATGGTACGCCCAGAGGTAAGGGCGCACTCTTGCCTGTACTATAAAGAAGACTTCCAAAAGCAATGGTACGCCTAGAGGTATGGGCGTACCCCTACCTGTACCATGCTTCTAGGCAGGATTTTCGAGAAATCATTTTATAAATTATATTTTAATGTATAAGGATTAAGAAATCATTTTATATTAAATTAAATTTGTAATATTTTAATTAATTAATTAATTTTATTAACTTTAAATTTCACAAATATGAAATTTTCTCTAAATAGTTTAAAAAATATTTATACAAAAATAAAAATTAATATGTAAGTGCATAGATATTAGTTTTTTTTATTTTTAACATCACTTGACAAAAATCCTAAATTATGGATAGAGGAATTTATATGTACCATTTTGAAAAAATTAAGGGTCTAATAGGACAAAAAAAAATATTAAGGGCTCACTTGAGTATCAGTCCAAAGGAGAATGTTTTATATGTATCATTTTGAAAAGATTAAGGGTTTAATGGGATAAAAAAAAAATATTAAGAGCTCACTTGAGTACCATCCTGAATGAGAGAATCTTATTTATACCTTTAACTTAAAATATATATTTTAGTTGTTTTCTCCCTCATCCACGTCAACATGTGCCATGTCATTTCCACCAAACCTATCAGAAGTTGATAAATGTGCCATATTATTTATCTCTCATCCACATCAGCATTCTATGGAGAAGTTATTAGTGAGTAATCTGTAAATAACACTCGATTGTAATTTTTTTATAAGTTTACACACTCAATTGAAATTTTTGAAATTTTAAACACTCAATTATCTAATTATGTCAAATTAAGACATCAAATTTGTTGATTTACCCAATTAAATGGGCAACAAGAAGATTTCAATGAAAAAAAAAAAAAGGTCGAATTCCATCAGTTGGCTATGGGTAAAAGGATCAAATTAGTCATCGAACTTGGCACCCAGGGACAAATCAGGACAAAATTATTTTTTTTTGTTATTAAAAGCCTCATACTTGGTAATTTTTGTCAAATTAGTCATTGGTCAAACTTTGGCCAGTGCGTGTGTTATAAAATCAGACGAAATAGCGTTAATTTCATAAGTTCTATTTGGCATAACTTTTCAGAAAAGTGTTTTTTAAAAGAATTTTTTTTTTAGTTTTTTCAGTTTTGAAAAATACTTTAAAAAAAAAACAGATGAATAGATGTTTTTTTTAAAAGTAGGATTGAAAAAAAAATAGCTTCAAAAAAAAATAATCAATTAAATAAAAAATTGAAAAAGTGTTTTTTTAGCTTACAGGGTAATAGTAATCAATTAAATTTAAGTTTTAGGGATATGAATGAAAGTTATTTTTCGATATTATGTAATGATTGAATATTTTATTGAATGAAATTAATGATATTTTATTGATCATTATACACATTTTTATTTAGTATTAAAAATTGAATTCTAGAGACAAAGCAAAAATTAAACAATCAAATGAACATAAAAATTGCAAAATCCAAAATATCATTCATTAATATCTATAAATAACATTCAAACATGGACGAATTAGAAAATCTAACAAAAGGCGATAAAAAATTAAAACCTAACTTATAATTACATAAATTAGTACTGTACTATATTTAATTTTCATCAATTATTAATATATTAATTAATCACACAATAGCTTTTGGAGGTTAAATAACACTTTTTGAATTTTTTTATTTAATTGATTATTTTTTTAATTTTTTTGAAAAATATTTATTCACTTATTTTTTTCAAAATTGACTTTTTTTTTTTTTTTTTTTTTTTAGAAAAGCACTTTTTTGAAAAGCTATGTCAAATGAGACTTATGAAATATTTCGTCTGATTTTATAGCACACGCATTGCCCAAAATTTGACAAAGAATTAATTTAACAAAAATTATTAAGTATGAGGATTTTCATGATAAGAAAAATGATTTTATCCTGATTTATCCATACTATTAAGTTTGAAATCTAATTTCGCCTTTTGCCATTCGCCATGCATGTCCCTCTTGAACCCTTTAATACTTTATTGAGCATTAAGAGAAAAACAAAGGCCATATAATACAATTTGCTTTAATGAGTATCCAAAGCTTGTCAAAAGATGAAAGAGCAAAACATAAGATCAGAAACTGAAACTTATGCATAAAACACAAGAAAAAAGGAAAAAAAAAAACACAGAAGTATATATAAAATGTAAATAAAATTCTCTAGCTAATTAATCATAATTCCAAATCCACAATAGGATCAAAAACCTTAAATTATAATTAGTGTAAAATATTAATTAACTATAAGGGTACTAATTAATTAACTATTATTACATAATTAAGCTTCAATTTCAAACCTTGGATACTTAATGGAGCCAATTGATATATCAATTTCGATCAAATTTTCCTCTTCATTCATTTCATTTAGTTCTGCCAAAAGCTCCATTAGACCTCCACCATGTTTAAAAAACGACCCTGTTGAAGCGAAATCTGGCAATTTCTTGTGCAGATTAAACTTATTATTGGTAATTTCTTGATCTTGTTTATTATGAGCAATGTAATGTCCACTTGGAAGTGCAATTTCAATAAGACTTTCTTCATCGGAAATAGATCCATCAGAGCAATCTGGGCTCCGAAACATGTTATGATCTTGAAAAGGCCAATCTACTTCAGAATCTTCACTAGTTGATGAACGGCCAAGGCAGCCGTCACTTTCTGATAGTATAACTGGCGATGATCTAGCTAAATGCTCGTCAATCTGGCCGATTTGATCTTCCATTTCCTGTTCTTGAACTTGTTCTTTCTGAGTTTTTGATAGTACTGTAACTGGCGATGATCTGGTGAAACACTCATCAATCTGGCTGATGTGATCTTCCACTTTCTTTTCTTCATCTTCTTCTACTAGTGCTTTAGATATAATGATATGGTCTTTTAAGCAATGCAAAGATGAACATTCTTGATTAGGACAAAAAGCTTTGACTGATTTTTCTACCAGTTTTTTGTTTGAGAAGTTTAAGATAAAAGTAGTAGATAATGTTAATACTGATGTAAGAAGAATGATGGAGAAAAAGCTACAACCCAAAAAACCAGCAAGAACTAGACCAAGAAAAGACATCCATGATAATGGGTTTTTCAAGAAACAAGAAAGAGAAGGCATTTGTACTCCTCAACTTAAGTAATTATGTACTTACTTATTAAGGACCTGACCTTCTTGATTAGCAATTATTTGCTAGAAAAGGGAGTGAAGAAGAAGATGATTTTTCTGTTTTCTATTGAAATATGAGATAAAAAATATATATATATATATATGTATATGGTTTTAATCTTAAAAAGATCTGTTACTGAAACTACTGAGATTGGAGAAAAAATTAATTGATTGGACATGAAACAAGACAGAATGCAAAAAATGGAAGGTTTTGCATGTGGGATTTGAAGAAAATTTGTAGATCACAAAAAAAAAAAAAAAAAAAAGGATAATACCAAAGAAAGAATGAACAAGAAGAAGCTTAAAATGATAAATGGTGTTGTGTGATAGCTTGGAGATTGGAGAAGAAGCAGATAATAATAAGAACTAAGAAGAAGGCAGCATATGTAAAAGTAATAATACTACAACAAGATTTAAAAAAAAAAAATTTATTTAATTTTTTCTTCTTGTGCTAGTGGGCTTGTGCCCTAGCTTAGCTATAAACAACCTAATATGAATTAATTCTTACATCACACACATATTTCCAAGCAGCCTTTTGCTCCTAAAAAACTGGGTTTTTGTTATATAGCACCAATAAGCCATGGTCTTCCTCTGCTACTGATTCTCTTGAAAAACCCAATTCATTTACTTATTCACACTCATAGCTCTCACAGAAAGCCTGGATATTAGAGAAGCCATGTGCTTACATCTGAGCTCACCACATGGCACTTTGCCTCCAACCTCCATTAGAAATAAAAATTCTATATATTAGAAATAAAAAATGAAATTAATTAATTCAACTCACAAAACCCAAAAACAGAGATATATAAAATATTAATTAATTTTCTTGTTGATCAGCCATTGTAGTGATTCTTTATACCCTACCATTAGAACCCTACCTAAATTATGAAATCTTTAATGAAGACTCATGAAACTCAAAACCCAGAATCTCTTTTTTTTTTTCCCTCTCACCTACATGCATTAGTATTCAATGGTCCACTGTATCACTTTTTATTCACTTTTTATAAACAAACTCATGTCAGATTTACAGTCGATTGCCTAAATTTATAAAAGCCTAGCTATAGAGCTTGTAATGGGAAAAGAAAAATAAATAATATTATAGCATTTTCTTGTATTAATTTATTCAATATATATATATATATATATTCTCTGTTACCAATTTTCATTAAAATTAAAATAAAAAAAAAGTAACAGAAAAGTGGAATATTCTATAAGTATCAAGTCCAAATCATAGAATCCAAAGGCTTAAATTTTTCTTGACTTCATGAAATATAATAATTTTTATTAATAATCTCACATTTGAACAGAAGATATAAGTGGATACATATGACACATCATTACTTGAAAACACATATCAGTTTTAAATTTATTAAATTTGTTTAAGCAATTATTAAAATTATGTAAGATTGTACTTGAAAATTAAGGAAAAGTGAAATTACAGTCCCAATACATATGATGATATTTTGAGGGAGTTCATTCTTTTATATATGTTTTTCAAGAACTAAATAAAGGATAAGAAAAAGGAAAAATATCAGTCTTGAGACGTTGATATGTAGATATAAAAGGAACAAAAAGATCTTATCCTTTTTAAATCTTACCTGCACTGGGTATGTACACTAATTCAATAAAATAAAAATAAATAAAATAAAAAAAAATATCGATATATTTTCACTGGATAAAAAATATATAAAAGAATTATATTAATTAAAATTTTTCATTACTTATTGGTTTGATATATGAAATAAACCTATGTAGGTAAGAATTTTCCAATCTTATATATGCACTTGGTAAGAATTTTCCGATCTTATATAGTGATTGAAGTGTATATATGCTTTTCTGCTTATGGGGTGCGCCTCTAATGATGCTTTTAACACTGCTTTAAACATATGGGCCATCAGTATGTCTCCGCCTACTGAAAATGCTAACCCCACCCTCACCAATTTCCGGTCCAGGTCCAGTGCCACCGGTAGTCTATAATGATTTCTTGATCTATTTGGTATTGTAATTTGAGTTACTATTGAAAAAAATATAGTAAAATATTATATATGTTCAAAATTTGAATAAAGATGATTAAAAATTGTGTTTAAGATGATATTAATATGTATAGTATAAAACTTCAAAACAAGTTAAAGTACAATTTCCACAAAGAAATAGATTTTAATCTTTAATGTCAAGCATAATTCAACTTTAACGAACTCTTTTTTATGATTTTTTGTGTTTAGCTAAGCTTCCGCATAAGGCATAACCAAACTTGCTTTGAAATTATATGGATATTCAAGTGGACACCTATCAGTAAAAATCTTGAGATTTCCATGTTTGAATGTAAAACCATGAAAAATAAATATGATGATAAATTTAAAATGCTCAATTATTTCAAATGACTAGCTATTCAAATGAATTTTCGAGTAAAAATTTGGATTTTGGATGTAAAAAACATAGATTCAAAAGGAAAAATATAATGAAACATAGAAAATAAAGACATTTATGTTGCTGCTTCGTTATCAAAAGAAATTGGTATGTATTGGTCATATAATTAATCCATTTTGATGAATAAATTAAAAAAAAAAAGTGTAAATTCCAAAATTGAACAGTACTTGACAAATATATATATATATAGGAAGCAAAGTAAATCTTCAAATTTGATGTGTAATGAAGAAAAAATCAGAAAAGATGTTGCCACTTGTCGGCCAATTGCAAGTGATAGAAACAGAAATTAAGGAATGTTCACATGAAACCCTAATAGGATGAATTCCCTTTTGCTTTAAAACTTGGGTAAAATAAACATAAAACAAAATAATAAAAAAAATTTAAATAGAAACATTTTTGCATTAATGTCTTGAAAGAAGAAAATGAGATGAAGAAATCCGACAGGTGCTGGGGAGTGTAGCATACGGAATGTTTGAACTGTGAATTTCGATAATTCATAAGAAATAGGAATTTAGGAGGGGACCATATCTAAGTTTTGATGAATGTTTCATAGTAATTCTAAAATTTGATAAGATAAATCTTACATTGAATCTGGAGCTAAGTCAATTTTGTTATATGTATAGTACATACAAATATTATTTCAGAAGGTTTGTACTCATATTGAAAAAATAGAACACTTGCAAGCACTTTATTAGTAAACGTGTGATAATAAGCTTGTAAAAAGCAAGCAAAAGTAGTGGACTCGTGCGCACATGAAATTGGAAAGGGGAAATTTATTGCTAGGAAAATATATACTTATTATTAAGTTATGTTTCGATATACGTATGCACATGAACTTAAGAAAATAAATAAAAAGAAAAAGGAAATGAGTGGATTTCCCTTCCTTTCCGCTCAAAGTATATATGCGAGGCTGTTGCAAATTATTTCCTCCATTTCTTTTTATGTATTATTTTTTTTATTTCACAAATATTAAGAATAATTAATTACGCTAAATTTTAAAAATAAAATGACTAAATTATTCTTATTGATTATAGAGTAATGGATAATATGTGTATTAATTATAGAGTAGATGATAAAAATATAATAGGAAAAAAAAATTTTAAAATCTTATTGATTTTCCAAAGAGACAGATATTTTGAAAAAAAAAATTTATTCAAAAAATATCAGATAAAAAAGAATGGAGAGAGTACATTTTTATATTTTTACATCAGATAAGCTTACAATTAAAACACGTTATTTAGTTGGTCCAAACTAAATAAAATATCTATCTATTTCTAGCCACTTATGCACATAATTTTGCCTATAAATACTATTTGCAAATAGTAGCTTCACATTTTTCAAATTTTGCCTATGCATTCTGATTTGTATTTTGAAGGTAACCGTGTTTTTCCTTTTCTTCACGGAACCTAAACCTTTTAATGGAAATAGTTTTGATACAATATCAAAACTCAATCCAATCACTACAAGATTTTACCGAATTAGCAACGGATTAATCCGTCGCTAAAATAGAAAAATTCGTCGCTAATTTTAAATAGCGACGGATAAGCGACGGATTTAATCCGTCGCTAAAATGCTCCTCGCAAAAAAAATAACGACGGATTTAATCCGTCGCTAAAATAAGCGACGGATTAGCGATCATAGTCCGTCGCTAAAATTAATCCGTCGCTAAATTTAGCGATG
>CATKHJ010345779.1:0-24501 GCA_949750685.1 Vernicia montana | reverse complement strand
CTAATACATGTGCATATTATGTGTAGAAGGCTTAGAGGACTAGATTGGAGTAGAAAATTTCAAAAGGGAAGAGAATCTAAATATTGAACGATATAAAATTATTAAAGAAAGCAATTGGAAAGGTGAGTACATACTAAACTGTTATGCATATTGCTTGTACATTGCTTTCATTGTATCCTTAATTTTAATTGTTCTTTGATTATCCATGATGAACCACATCTACCATTCATTGAAATCCAACCCTAATTACATTGATAAATAATGGTACTCGATAATTGTTGAACATTGCCAAATTGAACAAATTGATATAGATGAATTATGTTGCCACAACAGAAATTCTCTTTTTCTGGTGAGGGGATTACCGAACTCTGTGCACAGTGAATTTGAACCTTGCTAGGAGATATTTGAATGCCTTATCCATAAGATCTAGCTAACCTTGTGCCTTAATATGTAACATGAAATCTGTGGGTCTCGCAGTACTACATAACATGAGATATGTGAATTTATTTACAGTAAATTGATTATAATTTCTACTATACCTCCAATGTGAAATCATCATTGCACCTCGATCATACATTAATTTCTTTATTAGTCATGCGAACCTAATTGATACCTAACCGATGTGCATGCCAGTTTAGTGTGTATTCACTGGGATTTTATCTTATTCCCCCTCCCTATTTTTTTTACAGGACTAGTGATTAATCAATGCAGCTCAAGTTTCATTATTCGCTTGAAACTAAGAGTCAATGTAAAGGAAATATATTAAAGAAAATATATTACGTTCTGATAATTGTATAACTAGTGGTAAGAGAACATATGTAATTGAAATTAGTGTGATATCTAGATGCTTCATGGTACCTAAGTTTCTGAATTTAATGGTGTAAATTATTTAGTATATATAATGATGCTAGTGGATAATTTAATATAACTAATTTGTATAAAAATGTAGTCAATTATTGATGTATGAGATTGACCTTAAAAATAAATCAGTTTATATGAGAAAAATATTGGGAGGATTTGTATTGACTGTGAAGTTGGAGATATAAAGGAGGAAAATTATTGGAAATGTAATTTATTTACAGGTTTCGTATCCTAGGAAAGTGGTATGTACTGACGGTATGCTGTAGAGATTATACTGGTTTCCCAATATAGTCGGGTTCTACGGGTTTTCGGAGGCCTTAGGCTTACCCATACCCTATGACCGTCATATCCCAAAAAGTGGGATGTGACAGTAAGGATTGTGACTGACAAAGGAGGATAAAGGGATGGTTAGAGAGCTTATGTTGGACTTTTATGCAAGTTTTGAGAAAAGGAAATGAGAATGATGGACTCTCTATTTAAATGAGTGTCTAACATCGAGGACAAAGTAAGGTGATGATGCGAAGCTTCGATAGTAAGGATGAGACTCAACGATGAGGGTGGACTTCAAAAATGAGGCGAAATGTTACAAAGAAAAAGGTTATGAGGGGATGGATATTGAGGCAAAAG
This sequence comes from Vernicia montana, assembly GCA_949750685.1. Lineage (NCBI taxonomy): Eukaryota > Viridiplantae > Streptophyta > Magnoliopsida > Malpighiales > Euphorbiaceae > Vernicia > Vernicia montana. The sequence continues at coordinate 23,013 of CATKHJ010345779.1, read as the reverse complement.
AGAAGCTTTGATGGTAAGAACGAGGTTCAATTATGAGGACAACCTTCTCTGATGAGGATAAAGCCTTGATGTGTAGATAAGCAAGTTGGTGAGCCGAGGAGTTCGGTAATGTTGAGAATGAAGATGAGTTCTCTATGAGATAAGCGACAGGCTTCAATATGTCAAAGATGGAGATGAGATAATGAGCTCGTTATAGAATGAACGAATCGAAGATGGACTTGGTACTAACGAAGAGAGCAAATGAGCTCGGTATAGCGAGAATGAGGATGAATGAAGGATTTGATAGCGACATTGTAGAAGACTGCATAGGCTTACGAGGATGAGCCAAGGAGCTTAGCATGAACGAAGTAAAGCAAATAGACAAGCTCAGTACTAGTGAAAAAAGTTGAGAAGCTCGGTACGAGGCTGTAGATACCTACATGTTTAAAAAGGGAACTGATATGCTCAATTGTATAGTATTGTGCAGTGTATAGATAAGTTTGAGTTTAAGTTTAAGTTATTGGTAGAAAGTGTATGTTAGTGCTTTGAGCGCATGAGTATTTGTTGGCTTAAGTTGTAAGATATTTTGATGAACAATATCTATGAATAGATGTGACAGAATGTGTATGGTCAGGGTTGAAAGCCAACTACCACTTAACAATGTTTGCAGAAAAGGTATGGCTGAGAATGCAATTTACCTTCCCAATAAATAATTTTTAACCACTGAGAATTCTTTTATTCATTCTCTCTCTATATAATGATGTCTAGACTATTCCAGAGATCTGCCAAACACTTATGCTTCTTCTTAAACTTAAGTTTCTTATTTTTCTCTCCAGATTTCCAAATCTAAGACTGATCTCTTTCATTCTTTGTTTTTCTTTAAAGAAGCCACTATATCTCAAAAGTAACCTGAATATCCAGTGGTAGATCATTCTTCTAGCTTTCTTTAGAAGAGTTTTGGCTAGTGTTAGAGTACATCAGTGAGCTTAGTGAGCTAAGGATTGATTTTTAAGTTGCATACAAGTGGATGTGATATGTGATCTGAGCTTTAGAGTGGAGATTAGCTTTTAGGTGAGTTAAGAAATGCATGAATGCATGGTAATGCCACCTTATGATATTTATGTTGAATTCTATTCTTTTGTTGTTCTAAATGACCACAATGATTTATTGTTATCATTAATATTATTATTGTCATTCTTGTCTTTTGAGACTAAAGAATGAATAACCATATTGTTTAAATGATTAAATGTTGAAAGCCATATGTAAATGATGAACTGTTTTGATGACTGACGAGGCCATTGGGCTAACCTAATGTTTATGATGATGATCCTATCGAGTCAATACTTAGCCTTAACCACACATGACAAAATGCCTTTACTAATGGAAAAATCCATTAGACTATATGCACCGGTGACTTGACTGATAGAGTCTATAAAAATGTCAGTGTCCTACCTGAGGACCATGAACCTCAGGCATATACTACACGCAAGTATACGTTGAATGTTAAGGGGGTAAGCCCTTTTCTGATTTTATATCGATTATGGTATTCTTTTACAGTGGCTATGGGGATGATGGTACAGTCCCACCTATGAGTACTCTTCTGATGCTACTGTTTTATTATGTTTTGACGAATGTACCCCTTGGTGCCTGTTTGTCTTCGACGCATATGTATTATTCTTTGACACCCAATGAGTTGATATGTATATAAGTATGTATGTATATATGTATATATATATATATATATATATATATATATATATATATATATATACATACTGAGTTTTTGCTCTTTCATGAATCCCTAAGTATTAATGTGTTTTATAATTCACTGAGTTGATGGCTTACCTAGTACTCGTCTGTGGTTTCAGGTGTAGATTAGAAGAGGGTAGAAGATGTGTAGATAAAGCTTCTTGATCATCTTTCTCCATCAAGAAATTAAAGCTGTATATATATGTTTAATTAGGTTTGCTTTTGTAACTTTAATAGTTGATGTTTCATCTTAGATGCTCCGTAGATTGTAAAAGGATAATGAATAGAATGTTTCTTTTGGAATAAAATGAAAAGACTTTGATTTTATTTAGCTATAATTGATTATGGATGTATGTTTATAATTTTATTTGTATGGATCCAGGTTATTTGAGGATACTATTGGTTTTTACTTATTTTCAGTTGTCTTAAACCTATCCATGCCCTATGACTGTCGAGCCTTTGGAGTTTGGGGCATAACAAATGTGGTATTAAAGCAAAGGTTTGAGTGTAGTTAGATTTATAATATAAAGATAGTATAGTTGTATAATATAAGAGTATGTTTGACTAGGGAAACTATGAAGCATAGGATCCTTTCTCGTCATTATTTTGTCTTCCTTTGGTATAGATCAGCATATTATTATATTATGAGTCTAAGTTATCTTCTTTCTTTTTATAGTAATTTGATGCCTCCTCGATGTGGACTTGGACGAGGATGAGGCTGTCATAGACAAACCGCTCCATCTAATGAAGGTTCAGTCAACCGAATAAGGAACAATGAGGCCATTGTACTTCCTGTTGATATAGTTGCCATAACTCAAATATTGGATCAACTTTAAAGGAATTATGAGTTATTGGCTTAGTTGGTGAACCAAGAGAGACAACAAGTTGTACCGCAAATAAAAGAAGCCTCTTTTGAAATATTTTTGAAAGGAAGCCTTTAAAGTATAAGGGTGAAAAGGAACCTACTGAATTCTTTAAGGACATAGAGGATAAAGTACAAATTTTGAGGATTCCTGATAGGAGAGCAGTAGAGTTTATCGGTTACTTGATGAAGGGTGATGCAAATGACTGGTTTAAGAGAAGTGTGGCAGGTTTGCTTTGGAACAATGAGGACGTTACCTAGGAGCAGTTTAAGGAAACGGTGAATAATGAATTCCTCCCATACAGTGTAAGAGAGGCTAGAGATGTGGAATTTGAGAGGCTATTACAAACTTCAGATATGTCTATATTCGAGTATATGAAGTGGTATAGTCAGTTAAGCAAGTATGCCCTAACCCTTGTGTTTTACGAAGCTACAAGGATTTAGCATTTCCAAAGAGGATTGAATACACTCTTATTCAAGGTACTAGTTGTTCGTGATTTTGACTCCTACTCCAAGATTATAGATAAGGTGAGGATGATCAGAATATAGATATGGAGGTTAAGGCAGCGAGGGAACAAAAGAAGAAGGCTCGGGTCGAAAGTTCATCCAAGCAAAGTAGAGATGATAGTTGAGTGAAAAGCATAGACATCTCATTTCATACAACTCAACAGGTTGATCTCTAAGGACAGTCAAGGAAGTCCCAACCGAGGCTAGATCCTTCTAGAGCCACTCCTCAAACAAGCTTGGGTACAGCAAATTCAAAGCCTCCAAGGACTTCAACTCCTCATTGCCCTATTTGTGGGAAATGGCATAAAGGCCAATGCTATTCAAAGATGGGTGTTTGTTTTAGATGTAGACAACTATGACATTTTGTAAAGGATTGCCCATAAGTTGCACCAATTGGTAGATCTCAAGCTTCTCAGTCTACCGTTTTGATGAAGAGAATTGGATATGGTGGAAAAAGGTATTGAGTCTAGCTGAGGATCAGTGCAAACGATAAGACAAGCTTCTGGACAGCTCCTAGGGGAAGAGGAAGAGGAAAAGCTTTTGTTTTAACTCAAACAAAAAAAGAGGAGGAACGGTAAGTTGGCACCTCATAAGTTTTGTTTGGGTAGTTTTAAAATTCGAGGAAAGTTTTTTTTGTAAGGAGGGGAGAATATAATACACCAAGTTTTATAAAGATGTGTGCTTAAGTGTGTATAAGACAATTTGAAATTTAAGAAGATTTTAACTGAGTAAGTCACGTCCATTATCTATTTTAGAATAAGCGTTACCTTTAAATTGTAATTTTAAGAATTGATGCAGACGACAAAGTCACACTCATTATTTATCATGGATAGATGTTATTGAATTCTAAAAATTTCAAACAGAGAACAAAGTAACGTTCGTGATAAATTAAGAACACTCATTAGGATTGTTACAAGCATCTGGTAAGTGATGGAAGTTTACAAGTTAAAGTATAAGGATTGTGACTGACAAGGTCGAGGATGAAGATGGTTAAAGAGCTTATGTTGGACTTTTATGCAAGTTCTAGGAAACGAAATGAGAATGATGAACTCTCTGTTTAAGCAAGTGTTTGACACCAAGGACAAAGTAAGGTAACAAAGCGGAGCTTCGATAGTAAGGATGAGACTCGACGATGAGGGCGGACTTCGAAAATAAGGTGAAATGTTACAAAGCAAAGCGTTACGAGGGGATGGATATCGAGACAAAAGAGAAGCTTTGATGGTAAGGACGAGGTTCAATTATGAGGACAAACTTAACTGACGAGGATAAAGCCTCGATGTGTAAATAAGCAAGTTGGCAAGCCGAGGAGTTCAGAAATGTTGAGAATGAAGACGAGTTCATTATCGTTGTGAGATAAGCAAGAGGCTTAAGTATGTCAAAGACGGAGATGAGATAAGGAGCTCTTTATAGAATGAATGAACCGAAGACGGACTTGGTACTAACGAAGCGAGCAGAGGAGCTAGGTATGACGAGAACGAGGACAAATGGAGGATTTGATAATGAGGCTGTGGATGACCGCATAGGCTTACAAGGAAGAGCCAAGGAGCTCGGCATGAATAAAGTGAAGCAAATAAACAAGCTCAATACTAGTGAGAAGAGTATAGAAGCTCGGTATGAGGCTACGGATACCTACTTATTTATGAAGTGAACTGATAAGTTCGGTTGTACAGTATTATGCAGTGTATATATAAGTTTGAGTTTAAGTTTAAGTTATTGGTAGAAAGTGTATGTTAGTGCTTTGAGTGCACGAGTATTTGCTGGCTTAGGTTGTATGATATTTTGATGAACAATATCTATGAATAGATGTGACAGGATGTGTATAGTCAGGTTGAAAGCGAACAACGACTTAACAATATTTAGAGAAAAGGTATGGCTGAGAATGCAATTTACCTTCTCAATAAATAATTTTTTAACCACTAAGAATTATTTTATTCATTCTTTCTCTCTATATAATGACGTATAAACCATTCCAGAGATCTGCCAAACACTTATGCTTCTTCTTAAACTTAAGTTTCTTATTTTTCTCTTCAGATTTCCAGATCTAAGATTGATCTCCCTCATTCTTTATTTTTCTGTAAAGAATCCACTCGATCTCAAAAGTAACCCAAATATCTAATGGTATATCGTTCTTCTGGCTTTCTTTAAAAGAGTTTTGGCTAGTGTTAAAGTAGATTGGTGAACATGGTGAGCTAAGGATTGATTTTTAAGCTGCATATAAGTGGATGGTGATATGTGATATGAGCTTTAGAGTGGATATTAGCTTTGAGGTGAGTTATGAAATGTATGAATGCATGGTAAGACCACCTTATGATATTTATGTTGAATTCTATTCTTTTGTTGTTCTAAATGACCACAATGATTTATTGTTATCATTAATATTATTATTGTCATTCTTGTCTTTTGAGACTAAAGAATGAATAACCATATTGTTTAAATGCTTAAATGTTGAAAGCCATATGTAAATGATGGACTGTTTTGATGACTGACAAAGCCATTGGGCTAACCTAATGTTTATGATGATGATCCTATCGAGTCAATACTTAACCTTAACCACGCATGACAAAATGCCTTTACTAATGGTAAAATTCATTAGACCATATGCACCGGTGACTTGACTGATAGAGTCTATAAAAATATCAGTGTCCTACCTGAGGAGGACCATGAACCTCAGGCTTATGCTATGCGCAAGTATACGTTGAATGTTCAAAGGGAGTAATCCTTTTTTTGATTTTATACTAATTATGGTATTCTGTTACAGAGGCCATTGGGATGGCGGTACAGTCCCACCCATAAGTACTCTTCTGATGCTACTGTTTTGTTCTGTTATGACATATTTACCCCTAGGTGCTTATTTGTCTTCGGCATATATGTATTGTTCTTTGACACCTACTGAATTAATATGTATGTATGTATGTATGTATGTATGTATGTATGTATGTATATGTATATACATATTTACTACTCTTTCATGAACCCCAAGTATTAATGTGTTTCATAATTCATTGAGTTGAAGGCTCACCTAGTACTCGTTTATGGTTTTAGGTGTAGATTAGAAAAGGATAGAAGTTATGTAGATATAACTTCTTGATCATCATTCTCCATCAAAAAGTTGAAGCTTTATATATATGTTTAATTAGATTTGCTTTTGTAATTGTAATAGTTGATATTTCATCTTAGATGCTCCGTAAATTGTAAAAGGATAATGAATAGAATGTTTCTTTTGGAATAAAATGAAAAAACTTTTGATTTTCTTAAGCTATAATTGATTATAATTGATTCTGGATGTATGTTTATGATTTTATTTGTATGGATCCAGGGTTTTTAAGGATAATATTGAATTTTACGAATTTTTGGTGGTCTTAAATCTACCCATGCTTTAGGACTGTTGCGCCTTTGGAGTTCTTGGTATGACAACATTCCCGATCAGTTGTTTTTATAAATTTATCTGCTCTAATTCTCATCTATTCATCTGACCTAGAAGTGATACATTTGAATATAATTTATGAGCAATCTAATCTAAAATAAAAATTATAAATTGATCCAAATTTAATTTAATTTTTAATTTAATCTAATCTAATTTAATAAGTGTGGTATCTCACAACTAAAAGAATTTCTCTCGACCTAGAATTGATACATTTGAATATGATTTATTAGCAATCTAATCTAAAATAAAAATTATAAATTGATTCAAATTTAATTTAATTTAATAAGTGTGTTGTCTCATAAAAAAAAAAAAATTTCTTCTCTAACACTAATCACTAATAACGACGGAACCGGTAAAAAAAAAAAAAAAAAATAGCTCATTTGCCAACCAATGCATTTTGTGGTGGTCCTCTACATCCACCCCATTTGCAATAACAATGGCGGACCCGGTTCGGTTAAAAAAAGAAATAGCTCATTTGCCAACCAATGCATTTTAAGGTGGTCTTCCACATCCACCCATTTGCCTTGGCAAAATGCCAAGGTCATTTATGTGTTCTTATCTTGCTTTTCATCTGGAATTATAACAAGTAACCATTTATAAAGTAAAAAAAAGTTCGTAAACAAATGATGTGGGATACAAACCATTCGGAATAACCTCCTCAAATCATAACATTTTACGTTTTTTTTTTATTATTTTATTTTTTATTATTATTAATTATTTATACACTGAGACATAACCTAGCGATAAGTGTATTTTTTTCGAGTAAAAGATCTAAAATTGATTCCCCTTTTCCAATGCTAAAAAAAATTATTATTGATTATTATTTTTCTTATCTATTAGTTTACAATCTCATGTGGCAAATAAGCTAAATAAGATTAATCAGGTCGAATTACTTCGAATTTAAGCTATTTTAAATATCTTTTCTTTTTAATGTCTTCTCTTTCAATAGATTTGAACAAAATCACTTTGAAATACTCATGTATTCGATTTACTCATTAAGTCTGTCAAGCTATCTCTATAAAAGCTTTTATGTCAATTTCAAGTTTTAGATCAAATTGAGTTGATCACTTGAGGTATATTGATTTATTTCTCAAAAACTAATTTTAAAATATAATAAATCTTTTATTTTTTTTATTAATTTGAATCTACCCAAACCTGAATGCAACTCATTTAGATTAAAATGAATTGTTTTATTATCTTGGATTACCGAACATAATGACGCAATGAAAAAATAAGAATAGACGAGACGTCTGAAGTCCATAGAAATAAATTAAAAAAAAAATGAAATTTTATTAATAATGATAATATGTGCTCAACTATATATTACATATAATATAATAAGTTTATTTATAAGGCATGAAACTCTAATTAAGAACTAATAAAATTATGGGCAGAGCCAAAACTTCAAAAGAGTTGGGCCAAAAAAAAAAATTTAAATTGAGAGACTAAAATGAAAATTTTTGAAAGTTGGTGACACAAAAATGAAAAAAAATTCAAAATTATGGAGTCCAATTAAAAAATATCTAAAATATACAAGTAAAATTTTAAAAATTATAGGATCAAAATAAAAAATATCTAAAATATATAGGTAAAATTTTAAAAATTAGGTAGACCAAACTAAAAAATATTTAAAATATATAGGTAATAATTTAAAAATTTTAAAAATTTGGGTGACCAAACTAAAAAATATCTAAAATATATAGATAATAATTTAAAATTTTTAAAAGTTTGAGGAGTAAGGGGTCGCCCTTGAATAAAATTATTAAATATGTATATCAAGACATAACCGGTAAGTGAATATATGGATTGAAAAATAAATTCATATTCGATTCTCCTACCATGTTTAAAATGAATAAATAAATAAAATTACTAAATAGAAATTTTTAATATTCTAAAATTACTTAAAAGATAAGAAAAATAAATCTAAACTAATTAAGGAATTATAATTATATTCTTAAAAGATAATCTATGATATCACCACCAAATCAAAAAGAAAAATATATATATATATATATGATTTAATGATTATTTTCCGTAGGAAAACTTCTTGCTTAGGCTTAGTTTATATGAACCCTCCCATATAAAGTAAAATCATCTCATAGACGAGATTACTCACACGAGATAAAACTCATTTTGTATAATAATAAGATCTACTTTAAATAAAAATAATTCACATAAACCAAATATAAATAAACATTACTTTTAATAATAATTCTTTAGTCTAATTTTATTATATTTAATGTAATATAAATTTTATCAAGGTGCTCCTTGTTAATTAGTGTCTATTCCAAATTCCTAATTAAATATGTTAATTGGGGATTTCAACAATACTTCATAAATGTTGATTTGTTTTTATTATTATAATTTTTTAAAATTTAGTTCAGATTGAAATTCAAATTTGAAACTTCTCAATTCTGAAAATGACTCTAATACTACTAAATTAAAGGATTATTATTATTTTTTAATTATTTTTAATTTATTAAATATGTTAACTTTTTTATACATCGAATAAATAATTGACCCCAATAATTAAAAAAAAAATTCCCCATATTTTTACATTTCCATTTTTTTTTTTTTTTGAACTCCATTAATTTCCATTGTTACTTACTAATATGAATTAAAAAAAATTCAAAGCACTATGAAACATATTTGGGATTTTACATAAAATCAAGAACATGCTTCTTGTCACATCCTAATTTATTTATGATAAATATAAAAAAAAAAAATTAAAGTAAAATAAATTTATGGTTGTACCATGCAATATGCATGATGATAATGTTTTTAATTAATTAAAACAAATACTTTTACATAGTGTGATTGATATTGATATGGAAATTTCTGGCACTTGCATCCATTTGCTTGCAGAGTGGTGCATTATGCAAATTTCAAGTGCTTGAACCACCACAAAATGCCCACAACCACAAGGACATATGATAAAAATATACTTAATCACTATACCTTAATAAGGACACATGATTTCTAAACTTCTTATAAAACTTTAGAAGTTGGGAGATCAGATGCACTAATCTTATACTTTTGATAATTAATTCACAATTTGAAGATTATCAAATTAAATTTCTAATATATCTATAGCTCAAATAGTCATGATGATATTGATAATTAATGCTTCTTATTAATTAATAATCTTGACATTGATTGAAAACTTTGATAGCCTAAATATATAATATATAATATTAACCAGTGTAACTTTCATTCTTTTTTAGAAAATAAACACCACTAACTTCCACTTATTCCCATTTTAATTTTTACTAATAATTTATGTTCTGAAAAATTATATTATTTATACATTTTTCGTTTTTTTTTTTTTTTTTTTTTATAATTTAAAATTGTAAAAAGAGACTGAGATGATAGAAATTTATTTCTAACCTTTTGCCTTATATAACAAGTATTTAATTACTAAATTATTAATTCAATATTGCTATTACCATTACACCATACATTGTTATGCTAGATGTGTAATAAAAATAGAGTAAATATTGAGAAATAGACAAAAGAAAATATAAATTAAGAAATGAAAAGAGATTAACATTAATCTTATTTAAATTATAATTATAATCATTAAAATAAAAATGAAAAAAAAATAATGAAATATTGTAATAAATATAAAATATTATTAAATGAAATTACTATGAAATTATCTCCTAAAACATTATTAAATATTTTGATGGATTATTCAATTAATAATCCTTTTTATACTATAATAATTTAATAATTTATAATATATTTTTACATATATATAATACTTCAAATTGGTTCGAATTATAATGATTTGAAATCTTATTAAACTATAAACTAAACCGAAAATTGAATTTGCTTATTTTTTTAAACCATGACCAATCATATATTTGCAAATCATGGTTTTCACTTTGATGTTTGATTTGGATAGATTAACCAATTTGGTCAGGTTAAAGAATTTTTTTTTTACAGCCCTAATGGAGAGATTGATTTTTGAGAATGAGAATGGATGGGTTAGCAGAGGGTAAATGAGAACATATGGTACAAATTTGAAATATTGTGTTTGGCTTTGAATTTTGATGGAAAAAGAATACACCTTTTGAAAATAGGAAAAGGAATTAAAAGAAAATATTGTTGTTTATTAAAATTCAAACTTGTAAATTTATTCGTCCATAAATATTTTTTTTTTAAAAATATATAAACTAGTATTGCAAAATTTAATATAGCAATAATTGAGGTTTAGAGGAGTGAGTCATAAATCTAAGCAAATACCTAAAGATTATATAATTTTAAATTATATTACTATTTAATCCTCTAATATAACTTATTCCACACCTCATCATTGCCATATAATAATTTTATAGTTTTCCCCCCAACAATTTTTGCTTCAAATTATTCTCCTTGAAGCCTTCAACACAAATAAGAAAATTCAGGCTTCCATTGAAGGAAGGGACTGCGCCAGATGACACAATAATACAGATATTTAACACAGTTCCTAATATTTTCAAGCTATATTTTATTCAACTAACTTCAAATTTATGTAACTAATTTCTCTGTGAATAGCAAAGCCATGTCCCTGGTAGCTTTGACAGCTTCATACGCTTCCTTTCAGCATCCATTCTTTATAATGTTTTTTAACTTCTCATTGCCAGCCACAAGTTCAGCAGCTATTCCAGGTTCATTCGCAGAATGTCCTGCATCCGGAACCACCTGTCCAAAGCAGTCTCACTCAGTAATTTATCCAAGTAAGAGGAAAAAAAAAATACTAGTATATTTGGTAGGCTGTAATGTAATATAATGTAATGTAATCAAATGTATTTCTTCTACTAGAAGAAATGCATTAGTAGAAAAAATGCATTTGATTAAATTAGATTACATTACATTACAGTCTACCAAACGTGACCTAAGTCTTCATATAGTCACATCTACTAAACACCGAAGGAAATCAGTCATATAGAGATAAGTGCGGCACTATACACATCAACCAACAACCAAGATGACATCATTTCCTTATAAACAAGGGACGATCCCAATACTTAGATCTCAATTTAATCTTAACACAAGCCATGATCCTTTTTTACTTTATCTAGTTGCATATTTCACAGTTCAAGCTATGGAAAGACCATTGACAGAAATAGCAGATGCATATCTAAGAGTACAGAGTGAAATTAAGTTTAAGAATTCAAAGAATGATATTGACTAGCCAATAATAAAATTAGTTAAGTCACAGTTAGATAAGTTGAAGATTGACAAACATTTTAAATGAACAAAAAATCAATGGGCGGGATTCTTATGCCCTTAATTGGATGAATTCAGAAAAGAAACTTAGGACCAGCAACCATATAATATAAGCACTTGGAAGGTTATAAGAAAAAGGTAATCTACACTTTTTAAGTTACTATGTACCAATAACAATTTCATTGGATAGGAGTACATAGAACTCTCCAAGATAGTTAAGAATCTGCATGTGAATACTTCACTGGAAAAAAAAAATCGTAAATCTACATCAGAAGATGAACAATAACCAAACATGCCCAAAGAATAAATATATTGTAGAGGGGGCAGTGAAACTCAGTATTGAGCAATACAAATGCTTCACAACAATGCCTCAAACTTGCATTTTCCTTTTTTACATTTTTTTTACATGCCATTTTATCTTCAGTAAGGTATTACAGCTTGCATCTGTTCCAAAAAAAAAAAAAAAAGGTATTACAGCCTACCTTAAAATCTGCCTCTGGCCATGCCTTGTGAAGATCCCAAGCAGACATCATAGGACAACACATGTCATATCTTCCCTGCAAAAGAATTCAATAAATAAATCATCTAGTTGAGGGAAACTTTAATTGCCACCCCCTCATGCTGCACAGGGAATACTGTTAACTGTTATCAACAGCTTTAGCAGCAATATTTCATACGTCGAGAGGTTTTTTAGGTGGCGCTGATAATAGAAGTATAACCACAAAAAAAAAAAATCATTTATTTTGACAATATGGGCAAATTTCAATAAGTGATCATATTATCGGAGATCAAAGGACTAACAATTTATCAGGCAGCAATCCCCCAGGAGGGTAATTCCAAAGAGTGCCCAGTAATAGGCCACCCAAAAAGTGCAGCTACTCAAACATATGATATGAAAAGTATTAACACAATACTTTGATCATATTAGGCCCCTCCTTAGCATATGGTGGGTTAATTACTAAATTAATTCGCCCAACTAGAGCACTCTGTTCTCAAAATAAGAAGAGAGAATGTAAACAATTATCAAAAGGCAACTTACCTGTACAATTGTAGTTTTTATATGCCTTATTTTATCAACATTGTCTAATAGGAAAGAATCCGAAGGAAAAAAGCCCTTGTTCACAAAGTAATGGTTTTCAATCCTTGCAAATGCCTGCAAAGGACAACACAAATACGTCAACATTTCAATCATCACATCCACTATTAAAGCAGTTCAAAATTAATTAGATAAATCTGCCTGATGTTAAATTCATATGGCAAAAAATGACAGATTCCAAAAACTAGATAAAAAATTATTTAAGACAAATATGTCACAAGGAATTAAAAAATCTTGCATATATCTTGCATATTATTTTTTTGTCTATCCCCTATACTCTTAAAATATGATCACCCAACTGAAAATTTCCCCAATAAACTTCTTTTTTTTTTTAATTTAAATTTCGGTACTTCAGTTTGAAGCCCCAGCTTTGATATTGCTGACTGATGGCTATCAAACTTCCCAGTGCTGGACTGGAGGCATTGCTTTTTATGTTGATATATCATGGTCATCATGTGCATAGAGGGATCACCGACATAGCTGTCCATGCGTGTGTGGGGTTAAGAAAACAGAATTGCTAATAGCACACAAAGTCACATCTTTCTCTGTCCTTCCTTCTGAAGGAAAAATATCATGATGCTTCATTCCTCGCCACTTAGAGCTCATTCTAATAAACCATTTTAGCAACAATGACACCATAACATCTGAAATCAAGTGACAGATCTATAAATATTTTTGTCTTTAGCAGAGGGAAGTTATATTTCTAAAATGCCTCAAGGAACAAAGATGATTACAAGGTGTCTAATCTACCCTCAAAAAGCTCCCATATTAAATTGCTTGAGGTACTGATGAGCTATAGTATCACAGAATTAATTTGTAAGTGGATTTGAAATCCATTATATTTTTACAAACTTAGGTTTCAAGTCAACATCTGTTCCATCTTCTGCCACTCTCAAACACTTTTCTCGTGCATCAAACAGTCCTTTTTCTAACTAATTACCTCTAAAAACTAGCATGCTTCTTTATAATGTAATTTCACATCCATTCTATGCAGCAACATCATCATCATAATAGTTTCAACAAAGCCAAGAATCAAAAGCCTATTTCATGAATATCTTTAGTTTTTCCCTTGGATTAAAGCTGCAATGAAGCATCATTAGCCAAGCATACCTAAAGGTATTTGATATCTGTGACTGGCAGGCTATTGTTTTATGACTATCATTTTCTACAAAGATCCATATCCTTATTCCAATTGATGTCACTCACTTCATTCAACCAGTAAAACATTCACCCACAACTTTTCCCTTCAGATTCCTCACTTCAGTTATACTAAACCAGTCAACCCTTGGGGGTAGGTTATAAAGGGGTGAATTTTAGGTTTATATGAAGGTTGAGATGGTAGAACCTATAGGTGGGAGGTTAGGGTTGTAAAAGGATGGATTTGGGAAGCGAAATTTAGCAATAATAGAGAATTATGAGGCTGTTTTGGTCTGTGAACAATACCAATGAATAGTGAAACGAATGAACAATAAAGTTAATAGAAAATATGAGAAAACAAAAGAAAATAGTTTAAGCTTCACACCTAAACTTTCTTGGACATGACACCCAAGATCCCATGGCATAACACCTAGGGTTGAATTGCGTCACGCAACTTGAAATAGCATAATTGCTGGTTTTTTTATTCAATAACGAAACTTAATTAAAAGCATTACAATACTAAGTATATATAGACTCAAACAACTCCTAGTCCTTTAAGTAAAGGACTTCAAAACTATTTTGGACTCCTAAATAAACTAAAAAGGAATAAATTTTTCCTTAACCAACAAAGACTCAAAATAAGACTTAAAACTAAAAATATAGATGCCAAAACAAATCTGAATAGATTTTCCAGCAAAGCTGGAAATTTCAAAATTTCCCCTGATTTAAAAATAACAGACCAACAGTTTATTTATTTAGCTAGATGCATGAATTAAACTAAAAAAGACTAGCAAATACTCAATAATTTCCCTAATAAATTCCATATTAAATATGGATTGTAATTCTAAGCTTGATTTCTTGAATTTGAAGTTTCTTGTCTTCCTATTCTTCGTCACTCTCCTTTCAACCCATCCACTAAATTGTCTCCAATTAAGACATCAATGGAAAAACCAGACTAATTCAAGAATTTGCTGCCTTTAAGAGAAACTAAGGGTGCATTACTCATAATAAACTACTCTAGTTTTCCAGAAAACTTTTCTAAGAAAATTAAAAAACAGAGTTTCAAGTTCAAATGTAATATTTTTCCAAATAGAAAACTAAAAGTGGATTTTTATAGTTTTCCAAAATTATACTGACCCTCAGAAAACTACCTAAAGATGTTTTTTATCGTTTTCCTCTAATATAAATTCATTAGTTTCCATTTGGAAAATACAGAAGTCCTTTGACTTCCATTCTTACCAATGCCTTCTAGTTGGGATTCAAATCCCAGCCTTAGCACTAAACTATTTGTTTATTTTTGTTTATGTTTTGATTTCTAACCATTCTTGTTTTGCTTCTTTTGATGCCTTTTGCTAGCCTGAGCTTTTTTCTTTTTAATTTTTTTTTTAACTTTTCCTACTTATTTTTTTAGATCACATCTCATTTTTCAGTCTTTCTTTCCTAAATTTATTTATCCATTCATTCCTTGCTTTCATTACTTGTTCTTTCTTTTGCATACATTAATTTTTTTTTTAAATGATAATACTAATATGTAATAACAATACATAAAAGTAATAATTTTTTGAACATGTTTTTTTTTTTTTTTTAAATTATCAGTTTTCTATCTATAGAAAACAATTATATAAGACTATGTTTTCTAGTTTTCCAAATTGAAAAATGATTTTCTATTTTTAATGAATGAACACTATTTTCTAAGTTTTCCATGGAAAATGAAATCCTTCAGTTTTGAAAAATAGACAATTGTTTTCTACATGTAAACAAGCACTAAACCTCCCAAAATAACACATTAAGCTAATTAGCCAACATGGACAGTTTTTTAACAAATTACCTAGGAAAACCAGCTTGTTTCTTTACAAACAAAATTTTATATCATTGTTGCTACCAAAGAAAAATCGAGTGCTTACCAAAGAAAAATTATCATCGTCTCCTTTCTTGATGTTCTCTTCATTTGGAAGAAGATGAGCAGTCATCATTTCCCACTTGGTCCATGCTCTTGCAGCTGCATACTAAGAAATTATGAGGGTAACATGTCCATCATTTATACAGTAAGGACCTGGTTCAAATGCAATATAGAGAATTGCATTTCATTCTGATCAAATTTCATACTTGCATATGACAACAATCAGAAAAACAGAGCATAGAATTAGTAGGAGAGTGAAATTAAAATGGAAGGCATCTGTTAAAAGCAGATGACAACTCTTACAGTACAGTCTTACTTGTGTTTCCAAATCATCAGAGTTCAACCTCTTGCTGTAAGCATCAAGGAAACATCCCCGTTCATTTTCTGGTATGAGATCTCTAAATGGCTCCCAAGCTGTACAATGAGAACATACAAATAAGCAACTTAAGAATACTCATCCATGTTTAATCAGAATCGACACAGTAAAATGTTTAATCAGAATCGACACAGAATACTCCCAAGACATGCAATGTGAGGCAACTGCCAACTAAGTTCTTATTAATTTCCACAAAATCTATGATGCAAATTTTTGGTCTCATGTCTTGGATTTCCATTATTTTATCCACTACAACATCTAAAGAAAAATATTAAGCATACCATCTGGAAAAATAGCAGCAGCACCACCCTCATAAAACCAATCAATTTCTTTCTTTCGCAAAAGAAAGATCCCTCTGAGTACCATGCCAGTAACCTTATAAACAACGTAAAAACACCAGCAAAATATGAATCAGTTGTACATAACAAGAATTTACTATTATGTTTAAATTGACCTAGTTTCAATTATCTGCAAGTTCAGGCAAAGAAATACTGTTAACCTAAAGGCAGTTATACACCTTATCGGGGTGAGCTTGGCTATATGCAAGGGCCAGCGTACTTCCCCATGACCCACCAAATACCTGCATGGTAGAAGAGGATTAACATTCACAATAACATCCACCACTAAAATTAAAATTAAGTTTCCTGCTTAAGGATCAAAAAAAATTTGACCTGCCATTCAGGAATTTCCAGGTGTTCTCTTAGCTTTTCAGTGTCAGCAATGAGGTCCCATGTGGTGTTTTCCTCTAAACAAGCATGAGGTGTACTCTTTCCTGCACCTCTCTGTGAAAAAGGAGTACATGTTTCATGATTCAGAGATAAGATGCAGCATATGGTTCAGTTTGACAGTGATATGGAAGAATATTAACCTGATCAAATAGAATGATTCGGTAAAAATCTGGATCAAAAAATCTACGATTACTTGGTGTTGTTCCTCCTCCTGGGCCCCCATGAAGAAAGACAATCGGCTGCAACAGGGAGTTAATAACATGACAAACCATAAGAAAACTGGTATTAAATTATCTTTTGTTCTTTAACAAAAGAAAGCATATAGAAATTTCAAGAGGCAGCAAGAAAATGCATGAAGATATAAAATAAGACATTTCACAGGAGGATACTTGGGTACAACCCAACTATTTCAAGTCGAATGCGACCATTGTATCAAAAGTTCATTTTAAACTGGAATAACTTTCTATGTGTGCTAACAGCTAGACCAGGTATGTATTCATACTCTCAGTTCTATTCTAACATGCCCCTAGACTGTTGAACTCATTGAAAAACATTAGCACTTCAGACCATGATGGAATGCCAAACTTTATTCAACCTGACAATGCATGGAAACTACAGTACAAGTCCTCAGTATGATTTCCAGCATATCAGCAGCCATTTTCTAACAGAAAGGAAAATTTCATTATCCTCCACTACTGATGTAAAAGGCACTATCACAGTATCACCTGATCAAATGAAGACTTCATTTAACTTTGGAAAACTCAATTTACAAAAAGCACCATCAGAATTCAGAATTCAGTGGAACTGGAAGCCTTCATCAGAAAAATTGGTGCTTCATTCTTCCTTTTATTTCTTACCTCATTTTAATTCTAAAGCTCCACTACACTAATAGCATTGCATCAAACAAATCCTAAGCAATTAAGCTATTCAGCATGCATCAATCCAACCAAACCCAAAATTATATCCAAGAAAATTAGCAATTCCAAATCTATTCTTAAGTTGCAAAAGGGTACCATAAAAAGTTCAAAACGTCTACAAACAACCAAAGAAACAAGGAAAACAAGAAAGCCCAAATACAAAATTTCCATAAACAAACTTAAAAAAAAAAAAAAAAATTGAAAATATATATACATTATAACCACTCACATGCCCACTAGGATTTCCCGACTGCTCAAAGTAGATAGTGTGAAGATCCGAAACCTTCAAAAAACCAGTACTATAAGGCTCAATAGGTGGATAAAGGTCCCGATTGAGCTCTGGTGTCACCTTCCCCGGTTCCATTAAATCACTAAACTCTAATTCGCTCTTATTATCAAGATTTCGAGCACTTAACACTATGCTTCTCCTTCCTGCAGAGTCACAAAACCAACAAAAACAACAAAATTAAGAGATGATCAAGGACACTTAATTTCACTTCAATACAACTACAGAGAGAGACTTAACTGAGGGAATGAAAAGAGAGGGAAGGAAGATGGGATGGGAGAATTGGGAGAGAAGAGATGAAGGGAAGTGAAGAATAGAGAGGAGTGAGTGAAATGGTAAAACCTAATAAACCCATTGTTACTGGGCATCTTTGGAGTAATGGGTAGCGTAGAAATTTGTAAGATTCCTTACCGATTAGTTTATTTTCGGATTCCCAAAGCCCAAATGCTGCCTCTGCTATTATGCTTTTGTATCTATTCTTGTTCTTGTTCTTGTTTCTTTTTCTTTTGTACAATTCTAGGAATAATAATAATAATAATAATAATAAATGAGCATGGAATTTCTTTTAGATATATTTGACAAAAAAAAAAAATTTAGATATTTCTAATTATCAGAAGATAAAAATTTCAATTTCTTTCACTACCAAATAAGCAATTTATTATTCAGATAATAGTTTAAAATTTTTAAATATGATATATATTACCTAACCCTTCTGAATTTCATTAAATATATTTAGATAATTTTAACCATAATTGTTCTATTTTTTTCCACTAATGCCTTTAGGGTCATTTAATTTTAATTTATCACAAAACAAAACAAAAATCAATTTTAATTTGTATGTCAATAAGAACTCTACTAGTTTTTTTTTTTTTTTTTTTTTTTTTTTTTTTTTATAACAATATAGTAAAATGATGTACAATAACAACATTCCTATAGAATAGTTAGTATTGACAATTTGGTTAAACTATTGGAATTTGGTAACAATGACTTTATTAAATCTAAGTTAAAATTGTAAGTGATTTCTATAATGACAAATTGAGATTTAATAGTAATTAAATAATCATAGATGAAATCAAACCAACAAATTCACATAGGCATTTGCTAGACTTGCATGAGAAAATATATTACATTTACAAGGCAAAAATTATTATGAGACAAGATGATATAACTAAATAATACATCTCCTTAATCTTAATTTGTAGCTTAAACTTCTCTTATCGAAATCTAATCTCAAAATCCTACTGCAAATTTCATAATCTAATAAGGTCTAAAATACCAAAACCCATTCCAACTAAGAATTACAGGTTCACTGAAACAACTAATTAATAGAGTAATAAGCTTCAAGTGCTCACATCAAAGATGCTGCTAGCCTTCAATTTCTCATCTGGACTATTATTTCCATCTCCTTTTTTGACAATAATAACATCTGTAAGTGTATGAGGTTCAGCCTCTTCAAGCATTTGAACTACCATTCTCATTGATGGTCTTAAAGCTGGGATCTTTGCTGTGCAATGCATAGCGATTCGCAGAACTTTAAAGGCATCCTCCTTAAGATTCTCTGAAATGTTTGAATCCACTATTTCAAGTGCTCTCTCTTTGCTATCCATTTTGCTGTAAACCCAAGAAACTATGTCTTTGTTCTCTCCAAATTCTGGTTCAACTGGCCTTTTTCCTGTGACCAATTCCATTA
The DNA here is from genome assembly GCA_949750685.1 of Vernicia montana. Classification (NCBI taxonomy): domain Eukaryota; kingdom Viridiplantae; phylum Streptophyta; class Magnoliopsida; order Malpighiales; family Euphorbiaceae; genus Vernicia; species Vernicia montana. Next base: position 3,148 of record CATKHJ010345779.1, on the reverse strand, counting down.
GGACTACTCCAAAGCTGTACACATCACTCTTCTCATTTACCTTGTAAGTATATGCATACTCTGCATACAGCACAGAAATTATGCAACAAGTTAGTAAAATTATCAATAGAAATGCACGTGAAATAAAGAATGATTTTTATCAATATTAACAAAAATTAGTAGTAAAATTATTCGAATAGTATCTCATTCTGTTAATGTATGAAATCGATCTTTTGTAATCACAATATAATACAGTAATAAGTTAAGTAACTATTGGCGCAATTAGATGTGAATTTTCACTTGCTTGTTTAACTTAAACATACTTTTAACAATTGTAAAACAAAACAAAAGAGCAAAAGCAAAAAAAGAAATGACAGAAGAGAAATTTTACCAGGAGCCATGTATCCATGAGTGCCTGCAATGATATGACTCCAATCCCCTCCACCACCAGCCTGCATAATCTTTGCAAGTCCAAAATCAGCAATTCTTGGCTTCCACTCTTCATCTAACAAAATGTTACTTGACTTCACATCCCTATGAATCACCGGTCTGTCGAACCCATGATGCAAGTACTCTAATCCCCTTGCAGCCCCTATTGCAATTGTATACCTTAGCTCCCACCCCATTTTAACCTTGTTACCAGAATGTAACCGATCCCACAAGCTTCCATTCGGTAAATACTCATACACAAGTAAATTGCTGTCCTCGCTAGTAATACTACAGTACAGCTTCACCACGTTCACATGCCTCACAGCACTCAATGTTGCTACCTCTGCATCATATTCTGCTGACCGGAAATTCTTTTTAGTCAGCATAGCTGAGCTGCTTCGACAACTTCTTCGATCACTCGAATTCAAATTCCAAATGTGTTTCACAGCCAGTTCATTGCCATTATCAAGCATAACTTTGTACACATTTCCTGATCCTCCTTTGCCAATCAAATTCTCAGATTTGATAGCATCAATGATGTCCTTTTCACTAAAACTGAGTATTCTAAATGACTTCATATCCCAAGAACTCTGCTTTAGTGGATGATCAAGATTGTTCGGTCTTGACTTCACAAACAACAACCAACCAGCAGAAATGACCAAAACTAGCAATCCAGCTGCAAAACAAGATAGAAGTACTCGAAGGTGATTGGAATTTTTTGCAGTGGATGAACAAGATTTGATATTCCTCAAATTATTGCTACATAATCCTGGATTTCCATCAAAGCCTTCGCGAAAGACCTCAAGGGATAAAGATACAGGTATGGGACCAATCAGCTGATTATTTGACAAATCAAGATTGCTAAGCCTTAAAGAAGATAAACTATCTGGAATTTGACCAGAAAGTTTATTATTAGATAAGTTCAAGGAATTCAAAGTAGGCAAAGATCCAAGACTTTCTGGGATTTCCCCAGAAAATGAATTCCCAGAAAAGTTTATATCAGTAAGAGACACACATGATCCTAATGAGTCTGGTATAGTACCAGAAAACAGGTTTCCATTCAAATAAAGACTGTTTAGTCTCTTCAATTCACCAATACTTTCTGGGATTTTCCCAAGAAATTGATTTGAACTCAACTGCACTGAAACTAAAGAAGAAGCACCTGAAATTGCAGCTGGTAACTCACCAGAAAATTGATTATTAGCTAAAATTAGTAATCCTAAAGACTTTGCATTACCAATATCAGCTGTGACAGAACCTTCAAATTGGTTCATACTAAGATCAATAACGGTAAGGTTTGGCAAACCCCAAATTCCTGCAGGGACAGAACCTGAAAGTGAATTATTGTTTACTCGTAAACGAGTCAAAGAATTGCAATTTGCATAGCTTTCAGGGACTTGGCCTGTGAATTTGTTCTGCAGAACAAGAAGATCAGTCATTTTCCCATTCTTGCACATTTCTGGAGGAATAGGACCTGTCAAGAAATTCTCTGAAACATCAATGTAAAGAAAGTCTGCCCAAGAACCTAATTTCTGAGGAAGTGATCCTGTGAACTTGTTAGTGTAAAGAGAGAACTCTTCAAGGTACTTCAAATCACCAAACTCCTCAGGAATATAACCAGAGAATTGGTTTTCAAATAGATGTAAAGAAGCAAGTTGTTTCAAGGATTTCAATACCCCAATCTCACCTTCAAGCCTATTATCTGAACAATCAAAATTCACTAGGCTTGTGAGATTTCCAAATCCTGCTGGAAGTTTTCCAGTCAAGGAATTATTATAAAACTCAAGTTGCCAAAGCTTGCTAAGCTTTCCAATTCCTTCTGGGATTTCTCCAAACAATTGATTATCAGAAAGTTCAAGATTTTGAAGCAGAGTAAGATTGGAAATAGCCTCTGGAATCTGGCCTTTGATGCTACAATTAGTGAGGTAAAGCCAATACAATTTGTCAAGCTTTAATACTTCAACAGGGAAAGAACTTGTCGGATCAAATGGGTTATCACCAAGGCTTAAAAATTCGAGATTGGTAAGATTTTCAAGTGAATTCCATGGAAAAGACCCTGAAAATCCACTACCATTTAAATTCAAAAACCTTAATTGAACTAAACTAGACAAGTCAGGAACTTGTCCAGAAAATGAATTCCCTCCCAAATCCAAAATTTGCAAGCTGCTGCAATTTTTCAACTCCTCAGTGATGTTTCCATGGAACAAATTTGACGCCAAAGAAATCTTTTCCAAAGATTGCAACGAACAGAGTAAATCAAAAGGAAGAATACCCACAAGTTGTTGATTAGGAAGATTAATTTCTTTGACGAATCCATTAGCATTGCAAATGATTCCAGAGAATTTGCAGACAGAATTTTCTTGTGTCCAAGAATCGAACACATTAGTTCTTGAATTCTTGAGAGCAGACTTCAAGTTTAGAAGAATTTGATTTTCATCTGATTTGGATGGAGAAATTTGGATGAGAAAAATAAGAAAGAAAATTACAAAAGAATGGCATTGGCGGATATATTTTCCGTCCGACATGACGGTGGCCGTTGAGGGGTTATGGGAGGTTTTTTGGGAAGGGTTTGTAGTAAAAGAAGAGTGGAAATGTTTGATTTTGGTAAGAGTAAAACATATTTAGCACGAGGTCGGCTTGAATTTTAAGGTCAGTTTCCCACTTAATTTAAACATGTCATGTGAGAAATCAAATTTACTTGTTAATAGTAAACAAGGAAAAATAAGGCACATAAATTCCT
>CATKHJ010345778.1:0-16240 GCA_949750685.1 Vernicia montana | reverse complement strand
ACTATTTTATTGTTTAATTATTTGTCATCTTTTTCTTATAATTTATTCAATTTAAAAGGAAAAAAATTATTTTATTAAAATATTTTAATAAAACATATAATTAAGAAATATTTTCAATGAGCACAATTAAATTTTTTCTTAAAATAAATGTTAGAAGGATTATAATTTAAGACTTTATTTATTAAATTATCTTTCTTGTTAAAATTTTTTTAAAAAAAGTTTGTTTAGGAAAAAAGATCAAAACAAAATATAAAATTATATATTTAGTAAATATATTTTTAAAAGTTACAAATCAGTACTCTGATGATCGAAAAACGGTTGAAAACACTTATATGAGATTATTTTTAAAAGTTGAGAAATTCATCAGACTAAAAAAAATTATTCAAATACCAATATAACATATTTTAAAAAATTTAAACACCATTGATTTATTTTTTCCCTAAGTCACTACTAGCAAATCACAGGTTGCTTCAGCTTCAGTTGTCAAATTGACAGATTTTTGGCACTGTTTCTATTAAGAACAAATCCAACTAATTTGGTGATTTTTCCTCTCCATATCATTGCATTTAGATTTTAGAAACTATAAATATAAATCCCACATTAAAAAAAAAAAAGACAACTTTAACCAAATGCTTATAAATCATTACTGGGTAGTCAAACAACCTTTTTTATTTTTTTTGAATTGAAATCAACTCAAAGAAGCATAGAGAAATCTCTTTCTTTTTTCTTAGATTGCAATATGAAAGATAAATAAGTAAAAGTTTATTTTGGCAACATAAGATTAAAATTTATGAAAATGCTTATAATTTTTTTTTTTTTTTTTTTTTTTTTTTTTGCCAGAGATGAAAAATGCTTATAATTAAGTCCAAAACTTATTGTTTTACAAAAAGTTGAACAATAGAAACTAACAGTAAAGATTTGACAGATAACATCATACACTTCCAGCTCTAGCTTTCTGAGAAAGGATCATACTGCTGCTGCAGATAAATGACTGCTGCAAATATTAGACCTCCCAATACAATAATGACTTCGAAAGGCGAAAATTGGATAAGAGAAATGTGAGCTTCATAAAGATTATACACATGGGGTAGTAATCGAAGGAAAGTATTTCCGATATAGAATGAACCAGCAAGTGCATTCTCTTTGGAGTTCCTGAAAAAGTTGAGCAGAATTTGTGGTAAAAGAAATCCATCCAATATAACAACAGCATATGTTTTTAAGTCGAGCCTATTTTCGCCCCAGTTCACAAGCAAAGCAAACAAGGCACCAGCAGCATAAATTGTTAAAGACACTAGTAAAGTAGTCTTCTCAATAAGCCACAAGCCCTTATGCCTTTCGTCTCCAACAAATCTTGCTTTCCATGTTAGCTGCAAGAGACGAAATTGGAAGAAGAAAGCTACCATGCTAAGTAAGTTTACAATCACCTCGTTCACTTCAAACGATCTCTCTATACCAAGAAAATGATGTTTCAGATCACCTTTTTGCAAGAACAATGAGCTTAAGTTTAAAACAAGAGGCATAAGATGGCCTAAAGTAAGTATCAAAAGCATAACAAGTGAAATCAAGGGAAGCACTTCAGGTTGCCTTTTTATGTGCAAATGTTGCAATCCCACAAAGACACTTGCAAGTGTGCTGGATATAATAGCCATAGCAATCTCCATATCCATCCTCCAAATAAACTCCTTTGCTTGAATGAAAGTATATCCAGCTGAAGATTTCAAGCCAGTCGAAGATGCTTCCAATCGTTCAAAGTAAAGAGGATCAGATTTTTCGCGCAAGCTTTCAATACTTCCCTTAATGTAAACTTCATTCTTCTCTTCTCCTAAAGGAAAGAATTGAAATTTCAGAAGAATTTCACAGTCAAAGGAGTCTGCATCTGTCTGATTATCCAATTCAAGACCCCGACAGCCTACCATACACAAGCTTCCTGATTTTTCATTATAGATTCCTTCAGCAGAAATTTCTACCTCATTAAAAGTTGAAGAACTAGTAAATAGAGAAATGCCTTCACCATTTTTCACATCAGGTAGCATTGTAAGTACTATCTTATAGCTGATATTGACTTCAGAATTTGCAGGCTTTAACATTGAGACAGATTCTTTATCCAAATGCTTCTCAAAAAACTGAGCACCAACAGAGAAAGGGATTGCATAACCCCAAGCGATTTTTCCTTCAGAACTCCTTACTGATATATCAAACCTCATATGAATAGAATTCCCATTTGGGTACCTCACCCTGTAAATTTTAACTGGTTGTGTTCTGGGGCATAGCTTCCTTACTTTCTCAGTTTCAGTGTACTCATACTTCAAACCAGGAACACCTACTATTCGATTTTCTGAACTTCGAAAAATAATGTTCTCAAAGTAAGTAGGATCATTCATGGTTTTATTAGACCATATTTCCCCTTCTATATTACTAGTCTTTCTGATTGACAATGTAGCAGAGAAGCTCAAGCTCAGCCTTGTTGAACAATCTTCAAGACGAGCACTAGCTAAAGATTCAGCAATATCGAAGAATCGACAAGAAACAACAGAGAGTTTTTTCTCATCCCAATATCCTTCCCCAACCATTGTTTTGTTAGGAAAAAAAGGCTGGTAAAACCCAGTAGAGCTGCTCTTAACAAACTCCACCAAAACTCGCAATTTTCGATCTTTATTCAAACATCCAAATCCATTGATGAACAGAACATGAGGCAAATCTTTACCAAAAGGGCTGCAATTCGTTGCAGAACCACAATCACTTGCATATTTCAAATTAAATCCATTGGGTGGCCACCAACCTTCATTACAGAAACTTGGTTCAGGAATTGAACTAAAAGGTAGACTTTTTACAACATCAAATTCTTTAGAAACCAAAGTGTACTCGTAATTCATTTGAGGAAGCATCAAGATTGATATTGGTTCAAAGCAATAAGATCCATCATTAGAATTCAAACACTCTAAACTTCCTCTAATCAAACTAGTAACACTACTCAAATTCTTGACATTTTCTAGTTTAAGAACTGCCTTAAGATCAAGAACATTACTCGAACCAATCATACAAAGTTTACCTGAAGATTCTGACCAAAACCCTTCAAGAAAGAGCCTTACCAAGTCTCTCCCGACTTTAGGCCTCCCACTTGGGAATAGAAAATCTGCTTCAACTTTGAGTACACCTTTAGTATCAGTATAATAGGCATTTCTAGTGCGAAAGACGAAAGATTTAGAGAAAATGGAAGAGGTTTGCTTGAAAATTTCACTGCCGCCACCATAACCAGTATGGAAATGGCCTAATGGAAATGGTGGATTTGTGTTTAGCTTTGGAGAAGAGTTTGGGACAATTAAAGAACAATGATCAGAGTAAGACACCTGATGACTTGCATAGGAAATAACAGAGTTCAAAGAAAAGAAAGACAAGAGAAGGAAATGTGTGAAATAATTGATAAAGATGATCATTGGTTTCTTGATATTGTGAGAAGAGCAAGAGGAAGAAGAAACTTTGATCATTTGTTAGAAAATGGGTTTTTTTCTTGTTTTTTCAATTCACTTCATTTCTTTTAAAAATGAAAATAATTGGATTGAATTGAAAAAACAAGCAAAGTTTAGGATATGTGAGTTAATTAGGCCTAATCTTTTATTATAAAGAATTAAACGGACAAGAAAAACAAGTCATATAAAGTACCAAAGTTTAATTTACTTGGTTGTTTTATTTAATTCTCAAATTATGCCGGCTGAATTTAGATTATGCCAACTTAGAACTCTTCACACATTGTGACAAATGTTAGTGAAAACCCCAAGATTTAATGAAAAAATATTTCTGAAAAATTGAAATCTTCTGTTTTGCTTCAATTTTTCTGCCTAAATGGTACTTGCATTTCAATTCTTCTTGCCAATAAAAATTATGGAAAAATATAAAAAAGTACTATATAGTTTAACCCTTTCTTTTACACTTATGGATCTATGAAAATATTTTTTGATAAAGAAGGGTCTGAGATTTATTTCGGTAACTAACATCGTTAATCAATACTAATGTGACAAAATCAATGATAACGTGGTACTTGTGAACTCAATTTTTTTATCAACATAACTATCTAAAAAATAAAGAAGTGAGGTTCATAAATGTCACGTCAGTAACACATCATCATTAATTTTGTCACATCAGTATTGACTAATGATATTAAAACTATAAATTCTAAAGTGTTAACGAAGCAAACCTTAAACTTCTCTTTATCAAAAAAATATTTTATAGGCCCATCAATATAAAAGAGTCAAACTACATTATTTTCCCCTAAAAATTATTCTACTTGAAAAGGGCTTTTTCTTTTTTAGTTAGTTACGCTCTGGTTAGAAGTTTAAACTCGCTAATTGAGATTTGAACTTACCATATCACTACTCTAAAATTTAAATCCGTAAACTATAAACCAAATGAAAAAATAAACAAAAAGACTTGTTCAATTGCAATGGCCTGCAAAATTTATTAAGTATTATAACATTTATGGTTCAATTTATAATGATCTTCAAAAGTCAGTGTTAGGCGTAATTTACCCACAAAAGAAAAATCACCAACACTATCAATTTATAGCTGACATTCTAGCATTTTAAAGAATATGGTCCAATTTGCAATAACCTTCCAAATTCAGGAAAAGATGTTGCCAGGGTTTAAACCCTAATCTTCTTTATTATGAGACAAGCACTCAACCACTCAATCAATGATTTGGAAGTTTTATTCTATATAAACAAGAAGTAGCTGCAGAACAGTTTCTATATATCAATAGAACAGGTTAAGATTATATAAATAGGATCTTGCACCATCTTGCTCAAGTAACTAGACAATCAGATGAGATTTTAGAGTCTCCATTCTATTATCTTTATCGATATCTATACCTCTGTACAATTTGAAAAGTATATTCAGACACCCTATGGAAACAAACATATAATTCCATAACTGAATTTGAACTCATCAATATGAATTAGAGACCTATATTCGCAGATGAGATATGTTAAGACGCTTCGCGTCAAATCTCAAAATTGACCAACTCACCAAGAACTCATTCATATTGCAGCCATGGTTATATTACCAGCTTGATTATTCCCTCCTTTTGCCAAATTTTGGAACTTTTCAGTGTCTTTGATTCCAATTTGTGAAAACTCTTTCAAAAGCATATCAACACACCCGGGTAAAGAGTCCTTAAAACTCTTTGAGCAGCTCTTGTCACCCTCATCGACATCCTGAACTCCACCTTTGACTAGACATCCTACCTGAGCACCATCCATGTACGCTTTACATGCCACCAGAATGTCATGAGCATGCTTGTGGAAATGGCCCAAAACAAAGTCCTCGAAATGCTGCATTCAACCACATTTTTGAATTATTAGGTTTTAAATGTAGAAATAAGCCCACCAAGCATTTCTGAAATACACAAATCCTTCACAATTACAGATAACAAATGCTAAAAACTGCAGCAAGATAATCATAGAAGCAACGAAACAGCATGTTAGGGCAATCTGACATTAGGTTACTATTGGTCAGTCAACTGCTAATTTTGAGAACAAAATTGTAGTTCAACAGAAGCAAAATATTTTATGGAAATTCAGTTACAAGTAGAGCAGTCCTGAGGCACACAGGATCCATTGATACAAGAAATTATTATATTGTCCAGATTCTTTCAGCTATTTATGGTAATATCCCCCTACTTAATCTTCACACGGGTCTTGCCAACATATTTTCAATGTTTATGTACAAAAGAATTGTTTATTTGTCTCCCAGAGATAGATTACTAAAATAATTAACATGAAAATTTAGGCTGGTAGGTGGACTTCTTTTTCATATTTCCAGTGATGCCAAACACAATGACTGATGACAACTCAAAAAGTAGAATGAATAATTAGAAAACATACCTTCGGTGGCCTCCTCATTGTGTAAACCATTGTCTTCAGTGATAACATAAATGTATTCTCATTATACCGCTGTGATTGTAATTCACCACTTGGCGAGCCACTCATATATTCGTATCCAGGCTCATTGAAAAAGGGCTTTTGATTCAATATCAGTGCTTGTATAGAGACTAGAACTTGTAATGTAGTTGAAACACCAGGAAGCCACTTCTCATTCTTGTTACCACGCCAGGTGCCAAGAAGGCTGAGGCATACCTTCCCACAACTGTACAAATTTGGGTTGAGTCGAAGACCACCAGAATGATAGTGGACATGCTAACACAGACAGTTCCCAATGTGAGACCAAAAATTTGCAAGAGAAGATTCAAATATAGTCATACACCACTTAAATCACATACCGGTGGTACATTGGGATAACCACTAGGGAAGAAAACATCAAAGAAGAAGAGACCATCATGGTATGGAGTACCCTCTGCTCCAATAATTACAGCCCTCAATAGGTCCATCCTTGATTCATAAACCCTAACAAATATAGTATCTGCTGACATAATAAAGAAGTCATTAATGATGACGCAAAAGTAGACAGGAAAAAAAGGTAGTTCTGCAAGGGACAAACCCAACAAACAAATTATTTTTTCTTCAGTTTTCTAATCCGTTATCCTGAAGAAAGGAAGAGGTAGACCTAAATTAACTTGAAGAAGAAGAGTGTACAGTATGATCTAAAGGCATTACAACTATCAGAAGACGTAGCCCAAAATCGTTCAGAATAGAAACAAAGAATCTATATAGCCAACCACAATTAATTTTGGGATTAAAGCTGAGTTGAGTTTTTTCTAATCCGTTATCTTACATCAAAACCAGTAAGGAGGACAAGGCAGAGCAATTTCACAGGACAAAAGTCATTATTGCACCCACATATTACACAATTGGCAACTTATGGTCAATGCCAAATGGCAAGAGCAGGAACAGGTAAGCAGAACTAGGAATCAAAAATCTTCTTAGTAGGATCAACTAAGATCGTGACATGAGAAATAACTGTTTGGTTGTTATTCTCTTAGATTAAAACCTAAAAGATTCAGAGTGCCATCGGTGGTTTCTGATAGATGAAAGAAGGTAACTTCATGAGAGGGAATAAATAGAAAACGTCCTTCAAGAGGTTTACCAAAACTTATCAAATGCCTAAACACGACTCTTTGTTATGGTTCTCATTTTTGTCTTTTAAACACCAAATTCGTTTTCCCAGGTCGAGCCCGCTCCCTTCAATAATGTCAAACAGATGCGCATCAAATTAAGTGCAACGTGTAATTTATGGTTTAAAATTATTGCACAAGTTAATTTATATCTACTCTCACATCAACGTGACAAAAAATTGAAAAAAAAAAAAAAAACATATAGTTCACTGATCTTAGCCATAAACATTTTTAAAAAAATCATGAACATAATGCTTCTGTCACCTGAAAAAGAAGAATTATCTAATGCTATGTGGGGAAAAAACAAAACCACAACTATTCTACACCAAGAGGCTTAAGAGGCTATTTCACATTTCTGCAACATTTAAAAATTCTAATGGCCACTACAATTATGAAGTTCTGGCAATTACAATTATGAAGTTCATAACAATAATAACAATTCAACTATGGATAAGGAAGGGAAAAAATGTAGGATTGAAAGTTGGTATAGAAATAAACATGGATATAGGTTTTGTTGATTCTTCTCGTTAATTTCCTTCTAGTTAGGATATTAGCTTAAATAATTCAAGGCATCCAGCTCCCACCTGCACAGCACTTGGGGCCTGAACTAGTAATATTAAAAAGGGAAAATGTTCAAATATACCCCTCATATTTACCCTGTGGAGCACATCAATACCTTTTGTTTTCGAAGGCTCAATTAAACACCTCATGTTTTCAAAACCTTAAATCGCGCCCATTTTTTAACGCCCATCAAATTGGCATCCGTCTGCCGTTTGTGGGCCCACTATCACTGGCTTTTAGTACCACATGGAAACAAGTTAACAGCACCCACCTAACTCTCTCTCTCTCTCATCTTTGCTGTACCCTCACTCTCACTTCCTTGATAAGTTTCGCAGCATTTTAAGACCAGTAAGAACTGGAAAACTAAAGTTTCCAATAAGGCCTATGTCATTTAGAGTAATGGAAGCTACATGACCATCAATGCAGACAACTCCATACCAGTTCTGGGGGCAACCATCAGACGCCAAGGAGTTAACAGATGGGTATTTCTCAATGCCCTTCTTAAGCTCCAAAAGAGCTTCAAAATCTGATTGTCCAAAAGCACTTACTAGCAGCAAAAATAACATCAAACAGGTTATCTGCATTGCTTCAACAATGGTCCCAAATCACAAATTTGAAAGAGGGGGAGAAAGGGAATACTCCAAATTGGATTAAAAGAACCAATTTGAAAGAGCTAGAGAAAGGGAAAGAGAAATTGAACCAGGTTCCAAGAACCAACTATAAAAAGGAAAGAAATCAACAATGTACTCACAGTCTAAGCTAATTTACAGGAGATTTGAAATATATTGGTAAGAAAATCAAGATTATTGGGGAAGACTACATTGAACCAAAGATCACAGTAAAGGAAACATACTAAAATTAAACTTCCCAACTAAGGACTTGCCAAAATCATAAAACCATTTTCTCATAAATGCAGAAAAAAAAATCACTGAAATCAAAGAACGCCACAAGAAGAAGAAAAAGAAGAAACCCAATTGCTAATATCAATAACAAAAGCAAATAAGCAGGAAATAAAGAAATGAAAACAAAAACAAGAATCTACATTTTTTTATCAGTCAAGCAACTCAGTGAACAAGAATGGAAATCACTAACTGTAGTCTGTACGCAATGTTATTGACAAGAAAAAGGAAACCAATAACTTAGGGGGCGTTTGGTATCACTGCAGTTTTCTGTTTTCTATTTTTTTTTTCAAATTTTAAAAAAATAAGTATTAGAAAATATTTTTTAAAAAATTATTATTTTTTATTTCTTTCATATTTATCTAGAAACATTTTGAAAATAAAAAACCAAAAATAACAAATTCTGGTTTTTAAAATCTTATTTTTGTTTTTGAAAAATAGAAAACAGAAAATAATACCGAACGAGCCCTTAGTAGAAAAATAACTTTCTATAGAGACCACTAATTTCAAGAAATGAAATGAGTGGAATTAAAGAACCTGAACAAAGCTAGCTAATGAAAGTAAAATAATGACAATGTAGAGAGATAGAAATGGAGGTGGGTGGGTACTGGGTACTCAAAAACAAACAAGAATAGTGAATTTCTTGCAGAAGTAAACAAACATAACCAAAAATGCAAAAACCAGCAAGGAAGTGAAAGTGAGGGTACAGCAAAGATGAGAGAGAGAGAGAGAATTAGGTGAGTGCTGTTAACTTGTTTCCACATGGGACTAAAAGCCAGTGATAGTGGGCCCACAAATGACAGAGGGATGCCAATTTGATGGGAGTTAAAAAAATGGGGCGCGATTTAAGGTTTTGAAAACGTGAGGTATTTAATTGAGCCTTCGAAAACGAAATGTATTGATGTGCTCCACAGGGTAAACATGAGGGGTATATTTGAACATTTTCCCTATTAAAAACATAAAACAGAAAACCCTAGCCCATAGGAACCCTACTTAAATTCTGTTAAACCAGCTCTTAAATTCTAAACCATGCACATATTCTGAAAAAGATTCAGATTCATTTCTGTTTTTTATAAGTATTACAGTTACATACCCAAAAAGTTGATTGGTTTCACTTTCAATAGCTAACTTTTCACATGCTTTATTAACCACTATATTCAAAGAAAATAGTTCATCAGAAGAAAGGACACAAGATCTGCAGAAGCTCTTGTCAATTCCATTTGGAAACAGAATGCATAGTACTTACCCGGCAAATCATTCTCCAGGATTCTCCATTCCTCCTGAATTCTCTTTGCCCAATTCTTGGTTGGCTGTGAGAAAGATAAAACAAAAATTAAATTACATAGGAACATTAGATCAGAAAGCATAAAAGAAGAAATGAATTGCATCTTCTAAAACTAGTTACCTGCTTAGTTGAAGATCCTTTAGAACTATAATGATGATCTGAATGACCTTCAACAGTATCAAATCGTTTAAAAAGTTGGTACTTCCTCAGAATATCTTCATTCACAGTTTTTGGAGGTCTAGCAACGCCTTCATCAGGAAGAGCATGTGCAGTATGAAATGGATCATAGAAATCTGGGTGACTTCCAGGGTCTGAAGATTTGAATTTAGATGTGAACCAAGACATAGATGGGCCTATTACATCAGGGTGATTCAATCCATCCACATTTGCAGGAAAACTTGGAAAAAACAGATTATTTGTACCACCTTGGTTGTTTATATTGAAAGGAGTATAATGTCCCCATGGCTCAGCAAAAGGAACTGTTGCTTTGTGCAAGCAATTTACAGAACTATAATTAGTTGAACTACTTGAAGTAACCTCTATCTTTTTCCCCTGGAGAGTTGTGGGATTTGTAATGCTCCCTCCATGTTGTGTGGCAGATGGTTTCTTTTTACTTTGGACAGTTTGCAGAAGTGGCCAAGGGGAGGATAGGTCTGCTCCAAAACTATCAGTCATAGAGTCTGCAGGGATCTGAAAACCTGAACTACTCACTGAAGCCGGCTTCTTGCTAACATCAGCAGCTTTTGACGACCATGAACCTGGTGTATTCAAATGATTTTGGTTTCTTGTATTCAAAGAATCACTTTCATTAACAGCCTTCTTTGTCTTTTGAACAGAATCCAGCAAGTTAGGTATAGGAGCCTCCACTCCAGAAGGAATATCCACATTATCGAAGTGGGCTTGTAAATATGCATACTCATCAAAATCCATGAAGCCATCAGAAGTGATATCAATATATGCGTTGTCCAAAAACAAATCAGAACTAAAACCATTTATGTTGACTGTTTCATGTAATCCTACGGCAGAGCCATTAGATTGACAGAAAAGATAATTGGCAGAAGCATCCTGGCAAAAAAACATAAAATAAGGACAAAAGTGAAATGGAAGAACATTTAAAGAAGAGAACTGTTGGATGTACATTATACCTTATCTTGATTGTGACCATCAAAATTAACTTTTAGAGCTTTCCCTTTATTCTTTGTGTCAACTTTCTCATCAAGGATCATGACATCAAGACAGTCTTCATCATTATCAACATCTATTACTTCATGAAGTATAACCTGCAAGAAATTGTTTCTTTTAGGGCTCCACAAAAACTCACCAAACCAACCAACCAAATGAATCAATAGCAGTCCAATCCAAACCAAAAACTATGGTTTTATTATTATGATGATTTGGATTGGTTTAAAAATACAGTCAAACCAAACTTTGTGGTTTGGTTGTGATTTAAAAACATGAAAAACCAATTATAATCAAACCGAACTGAAAAGACTAAAATTAAATACTTTGGTTTATATGTACTTAATATTCCTTCTATAGAGATTTTTTTGTTTAGTTATTTTTGTCAATATTGTTTTTTGACACCCTTTTCAATCTTTTTAAGTTGATTTTACCACCTACAATGGGATTTTCATGTCTTTAAAATGAAATTGCACTTATTTTAGTCTTTTATACATGGATTTGAGATATAATTTCAAATTATGAGAATATTTTAATTTTATATGATTAAAATTTTAATTTCTTAAATTAGTTTTGTTTTATAATTCAAACGACTAAACTGATTATCCAAACCGAAATTTAATAATATTGGTTTGGATAATTTTTAAATTTACATGATTTAGTTATAGTTTTAATCATTTACAAACCGATATGATTGGTTTGGTTAGAACTCTAAATCGACCAAATCGAATCATAAACACTCATTTTCTTTATTATAGCATTTGGTCGATCGAATGAGATTTGCTAACAAGGTCAGAGATTTTAAAATGGCACCTATTGCACAATACATGCATTGTAAGGCCAATGCCTTTCCAAATCCTTAGGCAAGGTGCATTCAGTTAGGCACACAATTATAACTATATTAAGGCCTTCAAGAGCTAAAAGCCACACCTCAAGTATGAATTGCTACATCTATTTAATTTATTAAATTGTTTTAATTTTGAACAGTCTAGATGAAGAAATGGCACTACTTATATGTTGCTTTTGCATATAAAAGGAGTACTACCCAAGACAACTTTTGGCCTACACTGATCCAGGCATTGTCTATTGCTCTGCTCTGGTCTTTCAAACATTCTCCACTTCTCTCTCACTCTCATCTAGGGTTGCAAATGAGTCAAACCAAGCGAAGTATTAAAGTGATTGAGATTGGTTTGTTTAGATGTAATTCGAGCTCAAGCCAAGTTCGAGCTTCATATTGAGCTCAAAAAATTGTTCAAGACTGGTTTGTTATGAGCCTTATCAACTATTTAAATTTATTAATTTTAATAATTTAATAATTATATTTTTATCCTTGTAAAACATATTAATAGCTATTTTATATATTTTAAATTTTAATTTATGTTTAATTAAGTTTTATTTCACAATATATTTTATGAAATACTAAGAAAAATAATAATTTTTAAAATATTATTATCGTAATTATTTTTATTCGAGCTTCTCATGAGCTTTCGAGCCAAGCCCGGAAATGATCAAGATTGTTCATAAAAATAATCGAGCTTTATTTTATGTTTGAGATTGATTTGTTTTTGTTAATGAACAAGATCACTCGAGCTTTTTACAAGTCAAACTCGAGTAGCTTGAATCGTAAAGTATTTTCTACAGTAGCACCATGAATAGCATATAGCAGAGCAGCGCCCAATACGCCGGCAACTACAGAGCTAGCTGGTTCTCCCCGAAATGCATTGAGGCACAACAGTTGACTGTACTTTTTATAAAAATAAAAAATAGATATGTATAAGTAAAAGCCAATTATCCATTCAATCACTATTTGATTGATTGAATTCATGTGCAGCCCTACTCTCATCCTCTCACCACTTTGTCAAAAATGTCTTTTCTTGCTTGGCCTCAAATGATTTAAACCATTTTTTGTCCTCTATCTATCTATTTCCCCTCTTTTATCTCTCCTATTTGTCAGCAATTTGTTTAGTGCTCTACTCATTCACTAACAAATTAATTAAATTAAACAATCACTTCAAAGATTAAAAAGAAAATATGTGATGAGAATATCTTTTTGTAGCAAACCCACATAAAAAATAATGTGACAACTTGTGTGGTAATGAAGGGGAGGGATGGATACAAACTCTCACAACATCTTATGAAGAGTTTCCAAGACATTAAAACTTTCAAAGCATGTTCAACAAGAAATTAAAGAGCACATGTTGAAGAATAAGCACTGAA
This sequence comes from Vernicia montana, assembly GCA_949750685.1. NCBI lineage: Eukaryota > Viridiplantae > Streptophyta > Magnoliopsida > Malpighiales > Euphorbiaceae > Vernicia > Vernicia montana. The sequence goes on along the minus strand of CATKHJ010345778.1, from coordinate 3,036 downwards.
AAAGAGCAAATGAATATGGCAATTGATCTAACGTCATTGGGTATGATGAAGGAGAAGATGAGATAATTGTACTTAATGCTTGCAAAAGACAATTTGCATGTGTGAAAGACAATAATAATAATAATAATAATAAGATAAATAGAAGAGAATGTTGATGGTTCAAACACAAATTGTATATGACGGTGATAATGATGCTTAACACAAATTGTATATGATGGTGATGATGATGCTTATTCTATGCTTGGTAAGGAAAACTGTCCTTCAGAAAATATCAGAAAACAGTGTTGGATTATCTATATAACTAAAACAACATAACCCACTGTAGTTAGAGTGAGTTATATGTCATTTTCTTCCATCACAAACAATTTTGGATTGCATTTATAAATTGGTCTAGATCTACTAAATCAATTTTTGGTACTTCATCCCACACAGTCATAGGACTACACCTCTGCACCCTTCTTTTTCTTTCCTACAATTTCAATATGCTCAATTTTAGCACCAAAGCATTTGCTAGTCAGCAGTAGGCATACTCAAACTATCTCAATTGCCCCTTTCTCAACTTATCTTCAATAGATGCCACTTTCCTGCAAATTCACTCTTTCCGTAGTTGATTCTTATATTTCCAATTTTCACAGAACCATCTTAGCATCTTAGCATTCATATTTTCACCACACTAATTTTATGGATATGGTTGCTTCTTCATCACCTAACACTGGCTACCGCGACCATATCAAATTACTCTTGTATAACTTTTATTGGACAATTTACAATCCCATAAAACCCCATCATATTTCTCCAATTCACATATCCTACTTTAGTCTTATCATGGGCATACTTCTCATTTATATCATTCCTTTGTATAATTGAGCCTAGGTATTGAAATAGTGTTCTTTACAATGGCTCTACACCATCAATAATAACCCAGCTTCAATCAATTCCCTTTCCATTGCTAAAATTGCAATGTACATACTCTGTTCCAGTTCTACTTTGCTCAAAGCCCCTAGAATTCAAGGTGCTCCACCATGATGCTAATTTCCTATCAACCCCAACTCATATCCAAGAAAAAAACACCATAAACTGATTAAGAAAGCCAAATAAACACTGAATTATACAAACTTCCGAGACTACTGATAAAGAATTGCATCAACAGCTACCAAAATCCTAAAATTTTATATTCTAACAAAAAACAGAAACTGATAAAATGCAATAATTATATCAGTCAAGACTCAGCCTTTTTACTAAATTAAAGCAATTATAACTGTTTACAGCAAAATCAAAACCACCCCCAAACAAAAACAATATTAAAATGATACAAATGCCAAATAAATAATATAGAAACGATCAATCAAAAGCAAAGAGTAAAAAATACGCATTAGATTCAAAAACCCATGAATTAAAAGATCGATTATTTGTATACCTGTTTGAGTTTAGGCTGTTTGTGATTGTGAGTACGAGAAACCGGAGGCGGGATTTCGATCACGTCAGGGTCCATCAACAGTCGCTTCCTGTGTTTACAGAGAAAGGGTGAATTTCAAAGAAAGTTTTAAGAAACAGAGAATTTTGAGAGACGGAGAAAGAGAAACTGACTTGGAATTCTGAGCAATGGGTATCGGCGGCGGCTGCATGGAAATGTCAGGTCGATCGGCTCTGGCTCTGCACAACAGATAAAGTAACAGAGAGAGAAGCGGCTCTGGCTCTGGCTCTTGCTCTGGCTCTGGCTCTTGCTGTGGCTTGTGTTGTGGTTTTAAAATTTTTTTTTTTTTTTTTTTTGGGTTTTGGTTTGCTAATAGAACTCTGCTTTTGAGAGAGAGTTTTGGATGCAATGTTGGGGTTTTAGGTTCGCGCCTAGTGGTGTTGATTAGAGGATGTGTACTTAAGAGGGTTTTTTAGTGATTAATTAATAGTTAATAAAAAAGGTAGGAAACTAGGAATGTAGATAATTCTTTTCATAATAATATAAAATTATAACCTTTGTTTAATTATATATATATATAATTAAAATAATCATGTTTTAGGAAATTGATATGTGGTGTTTTTGGATGTAGTGGAATTGATGTTGAGGTCAAAGTGAAAGTAATATTTTGATTGAAATAATATTTATTTTTTAATGACTATATCATTCTCTATAAATGAAATTTTGACATTTGACTCTAATTATATATATGATGTACTACTTTAGTACATGATGCAAAATTGGATATATAGTTTTAGTTAGGGCAAGTTAAATTGTACTAATTCAAAAAAAAAAAAAAAAAGTTAATTGTTATGATGTATAGACATAGATATTTTGATAAGGACTCGACAAATTATGAACACAAGACACATTAATTTTTTTAAAAAGTAATCAATATGACACTATATTCCATTTATAGCAACAAAAAAAAAATTATTGATAATGTGATTTTTTTTTACTATTAATTTTATCGATGAAATTCGAATCCTGACGTTCATTTATAAAATAATTTCACATTATAATAAAATATTTTATATTAATTTTAAATTTAAAAATAATCATTCAACAATTTTATTTGTTAATTTGTAATAAAATTAAAAAAAAATTGTAATTATCAATTGAATATATTTTGTTCATGTATGGCATTCCATTAACACACAATTAATCAACAACAAATAAAACAAATTCAAAATCTAGTTCATTGATAAGTTTTACTTTACTTATTTAATTCACATGTACATATCCTAATATAATTTAAGAAATTTTGAGTGTTTAAAATTTGTTAAACGTAGCATACATTTTTTCCTGTGCAAAAAATTTATTATCGATTCTCTTCTTATTAATACTCAAAAAAAAATTTATTTTATGTATTTTGGACCAAATTGAACCGAACTGTACCAAATTGAATTGGACCGAAATAACCGAAATTTTTTAGTTTTTTATTTATAATATATAAGTAGTGATAATTGAATAATGTAAAGATAACACAAAAATTATAAGATTATACATGACATTATACCAATTATTAAATTATAATAAGATTATATCAAAAGAAAATTTAGATGAATTATAAATCTATAATT
>CATKHJ010345759.1:0-31831 GCA_949750685.1 Vernicia montana | reverse complement strand
GGGTTGTGATGCTTCAGTACTACTAGAATCCACACCAGGAAATCCATCAGAGAGAGAACATAGAGCTAATAATCCAAGCTTACGAGGTTTCGAAGTGATCGACGAAGCCAAAGCCCAAATCGAAGCCATATGTCCTCAAACCGTATCATGTGCAGACATTCTTGCTTTTGCTGCTAGAGACAGTTCCCAAAAGCTTGGAGGCATCAATTACGACGTCCCAGCAGGAAGGCGAGACGGGCGTGTATCAAATGAAGGTGAAGTAGAACCAAATCTTCCTCCTCCATCTTTGAATGCAGAGGAACTCTCTCAAAATTTCGCTCGTAAAGGAATGTCAGTAGATGAGATGGTGACATTATCAGGAGCACATTCTATTGGAATCTCACATTGTTCTTCATTCTCTACTCGTCTTTATTCTTTCAATGAAACTCATGCTCAAGATCCCTCCATGGATTCTGCCTATGCTGCTTTCTTGAAGACTAGGTGCCCACCTTCTAATACTAATGGAGATCCAACAGTGGCACTTGATCCTACTCCTAATCGCATGGATATCAAATACTACAGTGAGTTGCAGAAGAACAGAGGTTTATTGACTTCAGATCAGACATTGATGAATAGCCCTTCAACACAGAATATGGTGGTCAACAATGCAAGAAATGGCAGATCATGGGCTTCAAAGTTTGCAAAGGCAATGATACACATGGGTTCCCTTGAAGTTCTCACAGGAACTCAAGGCGAAATCAGAAGGCAATGCAATGTGGTGAACTAAGCTTAACCACCACCTCCAATGCCAATCTTACTTTTTTGTTTTGTTTTCTTTCTTTCCTTGATTTTTCAATTTTTAAATTCTTCATTCATTCATTATTCCTTTTTTTTTTCTTTTGTGATTCTTAATTTCTCATTTGAGATTTCTCAACACAATTGTATATCATTTTTTAGCAATCTAATTAATATGTCAAATGTAATATACAATTCAAGCAAATTAATACAATGTCTGCCTTTTTTTATCGTCTTCTTAACATACATAGAATCAATGACTTATACTTTACCAAAATATTGCAACTATACCAATTAGCCTTTAGTCTAGTGATATTAGATTCGTTTTGAAGACCTCGAGTTCAATGGTAACCAATAAATTTATCAACATTTATGATAATTGTAGAGTAGTAACATCATCAATAATATCCTTAAATGGTTTATCCAGCAAGTTCCTAAATGACTTTTCCTATTAAGATAAACAGAGATAGACTCGCTACACAAAGTAAAAGCTTAATAAAAACTTCCATGACAATGACTGACCTTTTAAATTTTCAGTGTATGAAGGATGGGTATAAACCCCTGTATATAGACATTAGACAGGGTCATAGAAGGCTTTTGTTCAGCCCAATTGGCTCACTTTTTCATAATCCAGAATAGGAAGCTTCAATGGAACTACGCCAACTAATTTGTGTAGCCAAGTCAAATTGATATTATTAGAGGGTGTTTCTGAATAAAGGCTATATGGAGGACATCAAAGGTGCACTAAAAAATCTCAGCTAAACTGGCACCCTCTTAGCACTCAATATCACACAACCACCATATAAAATTTATTAAAACAAAGGAAAAAAGAATACATAGTGGATACAAGCCAAAAGGCCAAAATAACTAAAGAGAAAAAGCTAAAAAGAAATATGGAGCAAAACTACTCATCCTATTCAAAAATACTCATGGAAAACATTGTCCTTGGAGACAAAATCTACGCAGCAAAGGGGAGAGTGGGACCACCATTTGTTCTCCAAAAGACACAGACCTTCCGAAGAAAGACTATCTGCAGCCATGTTCCCTTCCCTGTAAATATGAGACACGTGAAACCACATCCTATTGATGTAATAGAGGCAATCAGACCATGCTATCTTATATCTCCATGGGACTTCCAAACTTCTCTTAAAGAGAAGACCCACGACATAAGTATAGAATCACTTTCAAGCAAAAAAGAATACCAACTAAAATGCCAACCTTTGGAGATGGCCGTCATAGCAGCTATAAGCTCAGCCTCAAAAGCAAACCCAATGTGCAGAGGCATTGGAAAGCAGCTTTTGACAAAGCTTCTACTGTTTTGGAAAATGCCACCAGCCCCCATCCGATCAGGAGAGCTTAAGGCAGCACCATCAGTGTTGGCCTTCACCCATCCCACAGGAAGAGCTCGCCAAAAGACAAAAATTATGCGAGGAATGCAGGTAGGGATACCCGTGTTAATAAATTGTCGGGGAAGGGAATATGGTTACAGATCATCTTTCTTTGGAACGTCTGCACCTCTTGAATAACAAATGGTGGTCTCACGCTCCCCCTTTCTGTGTTGATGTGGTTTCTAAGGAGAGTGTTTTCCACAAATATTTTCGGATTAGATGAGTGACTTTTTCTTTTTGGCTTTTTCTCTTTAGCTTTTTGGCCTTTTGGCTTGTATCACCTTTGTTCTCTTTTTCTTTTGTTTTAATAATATTTTATAGGGTGGTGGTATGATGTTGGGTGCTACGAGGGTGTCAGTCTAGCTGGGATCCTCTAATGCACCTCTGATGTCCTCCTTATAGCCTTTATTAAAAAAAAAAAAAAAAAAAACTACTGGAGAAGAAGAAGGGAGACTTAAGATGAATCAACATTACCGATTTTAAAAGAGGAGGCATCTTTGATAGCTTTCCACACGGTGTGCAACATAAATGACATATTTGGAGTAGTATTTTCAAAGGAAGCGAGGTTACGATGTCTCTAAAGAACCCAAAAAGTCGAGGCTACAACAGAGAGCCATATAACCCGAATTTAGGAACACAATGCCGCCTGTCTAATTGAATTAAATAAATAAAGAGCTCCGTGAGAGAAATAAAGTTGCACTCCAAATAAAAAAACTATGGAGGACCATAAGCGTTGAGCAAAGCTACATTTAACAAAAAGATGAGTTGTAGTTTCAGTTGCACTAAGACAAAAACGGCAAGCTGATACCCAAGTCATGCCACGTTTCTGGAAAGGGTCATCAGTCAGTAGACGATCATGAATGGCACGCCAAACCACTAGCGATTAAGGAGGAAGAGAGTGACGCCAAAGATCCTTAGACCAAGCAACTTTATCCATTGAATCCCGAAGAAAATTATAAGCTGATTTGCAAAGTAAGAATGCCATTTGCCGAACCTGACCAAATGAAAGAATCCAGGATTGAAAAACCAACTTGAGTATTATAAATATCCACTGCAATTTCAAGAAATGAAGCTGTAAATTCATGCGGAAGATTCCAATACTCTTGAGACAAGAAATCTGAAACAGTAGACGTAATTAAGATGCTTATGTTGAGAGATTGGGATTTGAAGTTTATTTGCAACGGAGTAGCCCAGAAAATTAGCTAACCAAAATAACAGCTCTAAATTTTCACCAATGAACCATTGAGAAGAGGCTAAAACAATCTTATGACAATGTTTAATCGAGGACCAAATGGAGAAGCTTAAATACCCAGGCTTCAGAGTTTGACCAATGACAAAATATCTCTGATGAAGAAAATTGAAAATGAAATCCTTGCAAGAAATGATTTTAGTTGCTAGCTTACATAGAAGAGTATGAAGACTCTTGAAACCCAATCCACCTTCTTCTTTAGGGAGACAACATAATTTCTAAGGCATCGAAATGTATTTGGATTTATGAACCGAATCCGTCCAAATAAAGTTTCGTATAGCACGCTCCATATTGGTTAATAAAGAGGACGATCATTTATACACCATGAAAGAATGTAAGAACAAACCTTGAATGATTGAAACTACTAAAGTCATTCTTCTTGCCATAGATAAAGTGCTCCCTTTCCACTTAGAAAATTTTGCCAGGATAGCATCCGCAATAGATTGTAACCAGCGTTTATGAGGAGTTCCTTTAAATAAAGGCACACCAAGGTAACGAAAAAGGAAAGAACCCAACTTCATACTAGATAACCGAAGCAACTGAGATTTATGTTTGTAGGAGATATGAGGGCCAAAAAAGATGTCAGACTTATTCCAATTGACAAATTGACCAAATTGCTTACCATAATAAGAAAACAAATAGATAATGGCCTTAACATTTGCCATCATGGCCTTGCCAAAGAGAAGAATGTCATCAACGTATAACATATGGGACGGAGCATGAAAATCAACTCCCGCTCGCATTGGAATAAAAATATTATTGTCAACCGAGCATGTCAGAGCACGGCTAAGAAAGTCTTCAACTATACAAAAAATGAGAGGGGAGAGAGGATCCCTTTGATGCACTCCTTGAGAGCAATCAAAGTAACATTGAGTCAAGCCATTGAGGAGGACCGAAATTTTAGCAGAGCGAAAAATTTCTCCCACCCAACTGCAAAAGGTAGAAGAGAAACTAAAAGCTTGAAACACTGCATCAATGAAATCCCAACGCATAGCGTCAAAGGCTTTCCTTATATCTATTTTCATAGCCAAGTTATTTTCCCAACATCGCGAAGATAAGACATTCACATTCTCAGAGGCCAATGATATGCAATCTTCAATATGACGACCAGTAATAAATCCAAATTGTTGAGACGATATGATTTTAGATGCAATTTTGGCCAAGCGGGAAGCAATGATTTTGGAAATCAACTTATATAAAAGGTTGCCAAGCACAACAGAATGAAATTTGTCTATGGTTAGCGCATCCTCCATTTTGGGAATTAGAATCATGAGATTTTAGTTCAAACCCGGCCAATGGTTACCTAACGTGAAAAAAAAATGCACAGCAGCACAAACTTCATGCTTTACAATGTCCCAACAAGACTGGAAAAAAGCGCTTGTGAAGCCATTTGGCCCAAGAGCACTAGACGAGTCCTTACCTTTGACCGTCTCCCAATTCCCTCATTCGAAGACACTTTGACAAGACATGCATTATCATCAGAGGTGACTAAAGAAGGAATAACCTTAGCAACAGCTTCGTGATCTAAATGCATAGCAGAAAAAGATGCCAAGAAAAGGGAAGAGAAGAAATCAATCACGTGAGAAGCGATACGACTGGGGCTGTCAACCAAAACGCCATCGATTTCGAGAACATGAATACTAGATTGGTTGGGGCATCGGGCAAGAAAATTGTGATAGAAAGCTGAGTTACAGTCACCGTCACGTAACCAAGAAATGCAACACTTTTCTTTTAAAAAGCACTCCTAACGACACAGGAGAGAATCGAGCTGTTGATGAGCTTCAAGTTCTCGTGAATGAGTGTCTATGGTGTAAGTAGAGTCAGCTTGAATCTGAATCTCAAGGAGTTGTTGCATTGTTGCACTAATAGAAGCATGTAAATGACCAAAGACCGATCTGTTCCAAGCTTTCAAATCTAGATGCAATCGATGCAGCTTTTCAAACAAAGCACGCATAGGATGACCAAAAATAGGGGTGGAGACCCAAAAATCCTTTACAAAACCATGAAAACCATCATGCAACATCCACATTTTCAAGAATCGAAAAGGTCTATGAATAGGGGCAGTCGAATTAACACAAGATAAAATCATTGGCGAATGGTCAGAGTCGTGGCGAGGAAGAAGAGAGCAAGACATGCCTTGCCAATGACAAAAGCAAGCTAGAGAGCAGAACACTCTATCCAAACGACAATAAACCAAGTCAGCACCTTGACGGCCATTACACCAAGTGTACCAAAGACCCGTTTAAGGGAGACAATAGAGATTGCAGTCCTGAGCCATATTAGAGAATTCTTGACAAGAAACCTGAGGAGGAGGAGGACCAGTCTTTTCGTGAGCCCCAAACACCGCATTAAAATCCCCTATAACGAACCAGCAATGAGGGCTAGTAGAGAACAGAGTCCTAAGCTCAGCCCATAAACAGCGATGATTGTAAGGTAAAGAATATCCATAAACGCAAGAGACACGATGAGCATGAAATTTTTTTTAAGATTGATAGCATGAAATTTTTTTCTTTATAGGTAACCAAACACAACTTGATAAAAAATAATAAAAAATAAATTTATAAATTAAGTAATGCAAAATCATTAACTAATTTTACTTTAGCATTCGTAATATCTCCCTCTCCCAATCTATATATAATTATAATAAAAACTGAGCTTAACAATTATTTAGAAATTTTTTTGCCATGTATATATTAATATAAAAACTAAATTTATATGAAATCACTTCGTTATTATATTTTTATATATTCTAATTAAAATTTTAAATAAACTAATAAATACAATATTTTAATTATTTTTCAACTAGTCCATATATCTTCTTTATATTAAAAGGTAATATTTAAATAATAAAAAAAATTAAAAATATATAAATTAAATAAAAAATATGACTAAAATTCACGTAAATTGCAAGCCCAAAATTAGTAATCTCTAATTATGTTGGCAAATATTCAAATTAGCATGCAACTCAACAGAAAGAACTGCTCAAAGTATTTGCAGACTTACTTATGCTCATTAAATCAATTATAGGTTACTTTTTTTTTTTTTTTTTTTTTTTTTTTTTTTTTTTGCTATATTAGATAGAATTTCACAGTCGTGGAAGTCGATCCTGAGGCCTTTTAATCTCAGACCATATTGTTAATCACGCGGACATGCTCTTAGAGACTTAAAAGTTCCCTTCTTTTTTTTTTTTTTTTTAAACTAAAAGTATCCTTTTTAAACTGATTAAAAGTATTAATAGTAATATATATGTCAACATAATTTCAAGGGTTAGTTTAGTTTGTAATTGGGTTTACTCTCTATCTTATTTATTAAGATTTGATTTTTTTTTTTAATGGGACTATAAATTTAAATTATTGTTTTCATTTACAAATTCTTTAATCTCAACATGAATGCCTTGATTAAATCAAAGGAATAATTTTGTATAATATGTAAAAATGGACTCATATTATCACTTTACTGCTTAACCAAATATATATAAAATAATAAAGTTTATTTTTTTTTCTTTTATACTAAAGTTAATGGTAAAAACACTAATGAGTATGGTGTGGCGCGTTGAGTTTAAAGGGAGTGGAGACCGGGCAGAACTAAAAAATTTAGCAGGACGATAAAAAATTAAAAATAAATTCATAATTATATAAATTAATATCGTATTATATTTAATTTTAATTAATTATTAATATATTAATTATTTATATATAATGCATAAATATATGTAGAAAAAATTCTAATTGAATATTTAATATTTTTTTAATGAATATACAAAAATCATAAATTTTAGATATTTTTTCAATAATTAAGGGAGGAAAACTATTTCTTATTTTGAAAATCACCAATATATAACAAATATATATATAATATAAGTGATTTTTTTATTTTTTTTTAGAGGGGCCAGACTATAAGGTAGTTCCGCCCCTGAGTGGAGGGAGTAAAAAAAAAACTAACAGAGAGAGCCCAGCCCCTCAAAATAAAATGGCAGGCTTGAAAAGGAATAGCCTAGGGTTATGCTTATTGCTTAAGTTTCACCCTCAAAAAATAAATAATGTTTTATTTACATTTCTCAATTCAAATTATATATCAGAGACATTTTTCTACAATAATGAATTTTGAACTTACAACATTAAATTGGTTATTTGAATAGACAAAATTCATTTCTTTTTTTTATCTTTTTTTTTAAAGAATTCTTTTTTTTTTTTTATCTTTGTTCTTAAAGCAAAATATTTTTATTCATTTTTTTTAATTCATTAGAAGACTAATGGATAAAGATAATGCTAATATACTATAAGTTGCAAAATAGAAAAATAGTTCTCTTATTATAATTCTCACTAAATTAATGAAAATTTTCGTGATTTAGAAAATTAAAATATAAACTTCTTATTTTTTTTAAAAAATCAATATAAACTTCTCATTTTTCAAACCAAAATCAATTAAATCATTACCTAATTCTCACTTTTTCTCATATTTAATTAACAATATAAAAAATATTATATCCAAAGAAAAAACCATATCCTTTGGCCAAAAAAAGAAAAAACCATATCCAATAAAATTTGATGGGAGGAGTCAGCATATGATTGTGATTTGTGAGTGGAAGCAAACATTTAAAAAAAAAAAAAAAAAAAAAAAAAAAAAACTGGTTCTTATATTTTCATAATCGTCTAACACGTGGCCATCAAGACCGTTCTGGGCCGGCACATACAGCTAATCCACGATTCCAATAAAAACAAAATGACAACCCGGTACCTTAATTGGTCCATAAAACTCCTAACACCTGGCAACACGTGTCTCATCCTCAACCTCATTGTTTCAATTACGGCAATGTGTGCCGTTACTTTACAAACTTTCCTATAATATGTGAAACTGCCAGTCAATATCAGTCCAAAATATGAAGAGTGAATATCATTTTATTATTTTAAAATATCAAATAGGTCCCATATCTATTTTTGTGGGATCCACTTAATGTATGTTAATGAGGCAGGTATACACATGATCTATCAAGTCTATAATTCATTCTAAATAGCGCTGCGCATAGTTCGGAAGGATCCGAAAATTTAAAAATTTTCGGAATCGAACTGAATTTTGAAAATTTTTAAAATGAGATATCCGGAACCGAACCGTAAGGAAAAATCTCCGTACCGAATCGTCCCGATTTTTCGGGATGATTCGGGACGGAGATTCAGGTTTAATGGAACGGTTCGGTACGGAACGGAACAAAACGGATATTCGGATATTTTTTATTTTTAAATAATTAAAAATTAAATTTTACTTATAAATTATTCAATCTCATTAAATGTATTGCTAATTCAATATCAAAGTGTGTGTATATATATATATATATATTGCAACTACTAATTTGAAAATGAAATTTTATAATTAATAAAATTTAAATTTTACTTATACATTATTAAATTTCTTTAAATGTGTTGCTAATTCAATATCAAAGTGTGTATATATATATATATATAAATTTGGCTTATACTTCGGTATCTCCAAGTCCCGTGCTCAGCCCTAATTCTAAACGTCTTTTATTTTAAAGAATTTCAGTGATAAATTTCATAAAGTTCATAAATTATAATTCAATTCTTTATTTGATTTGAATAATTGAGTTTTATTTTATAAATTTATTTTTTGAAAATATTTCATAAATTTATTAAAATTCATTATGTTATAAAAATTTTAAAAATAAATGATTTAAAATTATCATGAAATGTACATTTTTATTATATAAATTTTATTCAAATCTATAAATTTTAATTAAATTTATAGATTTAATATTTATCGTGTTAAACGAAACTCAAAAATAAAATATGGATTTGACAAGTTTGAACCGTAGCCCCCATGTTGCTATTTTAGGTAAAATTCAAGCCCAAGTTGACAATTACTCCGTTAAGTTCCTGTAGTCCAACGTTCAAGAATATGGTATATTGTGATAATTAATTAATTATAACTACTAAAAAAATTCTCACTAAATCAATTTAAAACTGGGTTAACTTGATTAAATTTTGGTTAGACATAATTTATAAAATTATTTTTTTTATTTTTTATTTAAAATAATACTAATTAAAAAATAAAACTTAATTGATGAGATCTCTCTAAATTAGGGTTGAGCAAATAAATAATTGAACTTATGATTAATTTAATTGAGTTAATTTAAAATGATTTAGTATACATTTTTTTTTTTTTTTTTTGCAAAACTGGGTTTTAACTGAATCGAAGTAAAATATATATTTTATCATTTATTAGTTATAGATACATTTATATGTTTAATTTAATATTTCAATACACTATATAATTAATTTATAAAATTATAATCTAAAAATAAATATATTTATAATTACTTTACAACAACTGCTATAACCATTAAAATATAATAAGTTTTTACTAAAAAAAAATGGTCACCACCGAAGATTTTGAGGGTGAATTGCTGGGTTAAGTTAAGAAAAAATTATATTATTGAATTCTGAAGTTTTTAAAATACACTATTTTGGTATCTGAATAATTGTTTTACTTACTTTTTCAGATTTCATAGAATAAACATAATTACATGATAAAATGATATAATGGAGCCGGCGATTGAATTTTAAATTCAAAATTAAAAATATTTTTTTTAAAGGGAATATTATAAAATTATATCCATATTTAAAAATAGTATATTTTGATTTGAAAATAAAAATATAAAATATATCGAAAAATATAATAAAACAATTTAAATTTATTTTAATATTTTTTAATTATATTGATAAAGCAATAGAATTGACAACTTGATAAAAAGTGTGATATTTAGTGATTATTAAGCTACAAATTATTATTTTTATATTTTTTAATAAATTCGATTATTTGAATGTCAATAATAAATTCAAAATTATGAAAATAAACTTAAAAATAATAAATAATTTAAGAAAACAAAATATTTTTATAAAAGAAGAATATATTATTTTTATGAAAGAAGAATAAATAAATTTTATCAAAGAATAAAAAATTTTAAATAAATAAAAATAAAATAATTAATAATTAATTTATATAAAAAAAATACATATTTATAAAAATATGTGTTTATTAAATAAAAATATTTAAGTAAAAAAAATAATCAATAATGAGAATTTGATTTTTTTATTTGGAGCCAAGATTTGATTTGAGTATTTGACAAGAGAATTGTGAATTTGACATTTATAAAGGGTAGTTTAGTCATATAACAGGAGACAAACAATGACAGATCCTGACAACTCAATAATTATAGTAATGCAGTGTCAACTTTCAATTGAACCACGTACTTTATAAATTAAAATTAAAATAAAAAAAATCTTTATTTATAAGAAAAAACACCAAATTAAATCTCCAATATATGACGCAGCTTATTTTCAAGAGCAAGAGTTACATGTTGCATTTTGAGGGACTTTGAAAGTAATTTTGTAGCTGTAAAAACCTAGTGTTCCACGGATATGATTGATGCAGCAATAACGAAAGCTTGTAGCGTTAAGGAAGCTCTTAGTTGGATAAAAGAGAGACAATGGAAACAAGTGCAGTTAGAATTTGATGTAAAATTAATTGTACAAGCCATTAATTTCACAGAATATTATGCTTTTACTTTAGGCTTGATTATTCAATATTGCAGGAAATTGATCAAAGATATTGAATCAGTTGTTATTTCTTTTGTTAAGCGATCTGCGAATAGGGTGACTCATGAGTTAACAAGAATCTCTTATTTTATGTCAGATTGTAATGTTTGGGAGGACTAAACTCTCTCTTTTTTATTTTATGTATTGCTGAATGATTTGATTAATTAATAAAATTTCATTTACTATTAAAAAAAAAAATCTCCAATCTATGTACGTGTCAGTTTTTTTAAGCGCGCCGAGCACTAAAATACTTTGAAAAAAGGCGCCAATTTCCCACTTTTCACAAAGTTTTTTTTTTTTTTTTTTTTTTTTTTTTTTTGGGAATTGATAACATGTAAATCAATGGACTGCCATGATTAAACTGATACTTGCAATAGATCCTTGAAAATCTACTAAACACCTCTCAAATAATGGTGAAAGCTTTGGGTGTAACCGATTGTCATACTTTGATCCTCAAATCAATAAAAAAAAATTTTTGCTCAGATCCTCAAATCAATCATTTTGCTTAAGAGAACAAGCATTAAAAATACATGAATAATAGAATGTGTATCTTTAATTTAAATTAGATAAATATTTATAATGATTGATTAGTTAATTTTTTTCATAGTTGAATTATCATTTTTAAAGGAGAACTGGATTTGGATTTGAATTTAGATTTGGAATTGGAATGAGTTGTCTCATTCCTTGACGGCGAGTTTTACAGAAATATGATGCTAGTTAGGTTGTTTCATGATAATTTTAGTTTTTTAAAGTTATTTTATCTGTTTAAATTCAAATTTTGATTCAGTTCTTAATAATTTAATAATATTATTATTTATTTTGAGAAATAAATAATTTTAACAATTTATCAATAAATTATAACATATTTTTAGTATTTTATTTTATTTTATTTTGTAAAATAAAGAGAATTTTAAGATGTTATACAAAGTAGGTGAAGATTGTCAATAAATATGGGTATTTAAATTAGGTTGCCTAATATACGCAAATTGTCAAATTGGGTGCCTAAATTAGGAGAAAATCTTAGGTGAACCTAGTTCATCACATCAGTACTGTCCCATCATAATCTTTTATATTAAACAGTAACTATCTCATATGGTGAATATGAAAATTATGAAAATTAACTACCTCAATTATGGGTTAAAAATATTTATGTTATTCATGACCCGTGGCTCCCAGATGTTAAAAATGGCTGTGTCATCTAAATGTGAGTGGTGTAGTTGGTGAGGGGTCAGTTGATTGCTTAATGATTCATGGTGCTGCACAATGGGATAAGGACTTGATTGGGGATTTTGTTTAACGAAAGGGATGTGGGACTGATGCTAAAAATCCCTTTAAGCAGAAGAAGATTAAATGATTCATGGTACTGGGTAGCAGACAATAAGGGTGATTATTCAGTACAAAGTGCCTACAGGTTACTCCAAGGTAATTTGGAAGTCCCAATTATAACTCTTGTGAAGCTATGGCAGAAGATTTGGAACTTAAAGGTTCCAACAAAGGTAAAAACACTCATATGGAGAGCAACAAAAGGGTGTTTGCCTACTGCAGATGTATTAAAGGTCAGAAGGGTTCCTGTGGATGAGATGTGTCCTGTTTGTAACCATGGTAATGAGTCAACTGTGTATGTGTTGATCAATTGTGCTTTTGCAAAATAATGCTGATCCACTATGTTTGCAGGTTTGGTGGGCAACTTTCAAAGCTTTGTGTCTTGGCTCCATCTTGTTTTTAGTTCATTAAGAAAAGATGAATGTTGTTTAGCCGAAATGATTTGTTGGAGCCTTTGGAAGCACATAAATCATATTGTTTGGAATAACAAGGCACACTCACTGTAGGACAGCTTGTGAACATGGCTGGTTCATACCTCCATCAATGGACTGAAGCTCAACGTCGAAACTCAATTGCAGGTACTACTGAGGAAATTCAAAGCCATGGTAATGTGTGATGGAAAAAGCCAAAAGTTGGGTGGCTCAAAATTAATGTTGACGCAGCAAAATTTGAGAGGAATAGTATAGTGGGTTATGGTGCTATTATCCGTGATTACAATAGCCATATGAAGGCTGCCAAAAATGGGATCTTTCAAGGCAACTTGAGTCCAAAAGAAGCTGAAGCCTTGGGAGTACGTGAAGCTTTGAGTTGGATCAAAGATATGCAGATGACAAATGTTGTGATCAAAATGGTTTCATTGTTGGTGTTTCAAGCTTTGCAGAACCGGAATAATCAAGGTGATGGCTTTGGCTTATTGATAGAAGACTACAAGGTCAAATACTCCTTTGTGCGTCGATCTGCGAATGTTGTTGCTCATAGACTCGTTAAAGCAACAAATTTAGCGTCAAGTCCTGGAGTTTGGGAATCTGTCCCTCCTCCATTTGTAATGGATCATGGATGTTTTAATTTCTGATTTATCTCATTAATGAAGATCTCTATTTTACTTTTTTTTAAAAATTATAATTTTATTTAACCATGATGGATTGAAGTAATAACACATTTTAATTAAAAATAATAATACTTTATCTGTAAAAAGTAAATTAGTCTCAAATTCAATTTTGTTAGTGAAAAATAATAAAACAGAGAATTTAACAAGGTTTCAAGGCTTGTATCTCCATGCCACTTTCCTAAAGGTTTATTTGCTCTTTAAATTGCAATGAGTACAGCAAACCCTTCAGAATACAATGAAACTACTGATAGCACCTTGCAAACCCTTCAAAATACAATGAAGCTACTGATAGCACCTTGCAATAGGTGATATCAGTACTGGCAGCTATAAGTGAAATTCAGTACTGAACAATAGATAGGATTTTTGGTTCTGCAGAAAACCTAACCCAATGATCTGTAAATATAAAAAATTAAGAGATAGAGATAGAATACAATCTGTTAGGTTAACAGATGTGATAGTATTAGATTAGAAAATATTTATCAAATATTTATCTAATCTAATCAGATAATAATTAAATTTAAATTATATCAAATAAATTATCAAAAGTAAAAATAAAATAAAAAATAAATCGATTTTATTGCACTGCACGTGTCCAAGTGCCAAGTGTGCCTATAAAAGCGCCTAAAATGCGCCATATACGCCGCGCGCCCGCGCCCGCGCCCGTGCGATGCATGGTAGCATAACTCTTGTTAGGCCATTTGACACTAGAATAAGTAAAAGGCAATATAAAACTTTTAAAATTTTCATCTAAAAATAATGTGGGATAATTGACATTTTGAAAAATATCCAATAAATTTATCATGAGAAGAGGTATATATCATTATAATTTATTTTTTTAGATTTGATTTTAGTTGGAATTCAAACTTAAGAATTACAATTTTGAATATAATTTTAATATCATTGATATAAGATTCCAATACCACTAAACAATTAGTTATCATCATGATTAAATTGGATTGAAAATGAAGACAAAATTCATTGAACATACTAATATTGCTCAAATTGAATTAAGTGGTGTTTAATAATATCATTCAATATTTAAAATTAAAATTTTCAGTACTTAATTATTTTAAATTATTTGGTAACACATGTCTTAAAAGTCATAATTAAATAAAAAAATCACTTAAAATAGTAAGTCAAATTTTTAAATTAAAATTTATACTGAATACAATATATGATTAGATTTTTAAATATTTTTAAAATTTATATCACTTATTTCATTCAATACTTAAAATTCAGTATTTAAATTTTCAACGCTTATTAAACACTAACGAAATATATATATTTTTATAATAATATTACTATTTTCATTTTATAATAATAAACGTTTTAAGAAAATACATACATATTAAGAAAATTATTAAATAATTTTAATATTAATCAAGATAAATAAATATACTATTTTTGTTTTTGAATACATAGTGAAAGAAAGAGAAAATGGAGTTAGTGATAAGGATAAAATCAGTGGAGTTTGTAATGAGGATAAAATTTGAAAAAAATAATAATAAATATTGCATTGAATTTATAAAACGTCAAATAATTTAAAATAATTTTTTTTAATATTTATTAATTTGAAATAGTGGGTGTAATATACAGCGTGCATGATACCCTCCTAAAGGCGCGTGGAAAAGACAATATCCGCAGCCCACAGGTTGATGTTAGGACCTGAAAACGAAACCCTAACCCACGTCTGGTTTCTTCCTAACCAAAGGCCCCTCATAAAAGCAAACCGCTCTCAATTACACTAATGACTAACGGCTCTTGTATAACACTTCCGTTACGAAATTACCATCTCAACTACCACTTATTTACAATCCGCCCATCCCCAAACTCCACTACATATATCCCTCTTGCTTTACTCTAGGTTTGCCGAATTTGCTTCTCTTTTTTTTTTTTTACAAGAGCCGAATTTTGCTTCTCACGCCGCCGTTAAATTTTTTTTTTTTTTGCTTCTTTCTTTCTTTTTTACTGTACAACAATGGCGACCTCAAGAAACAAATCAGACCGTCATTCTCTCTGCACGTGTCGCAAGCCTCCACCGTTGATTTCGTCGCCGTCATCATTATCGTCCTCCTCCTCCTCTTTCGCTTCATCGACAGCCTTCAGTTTCACATCCCGATGCTCTTCTTTGTCCGCCACCGCCACCTTATTCGCACGTGCCACCTCTCCAACACGTGTGAACATGTACAGTCACCACAATCGCCAGAGCAACAATCAATCATCGCCGTCCTTGCGATTCTCGATCGATCGTCCGACCTCTCCTAGCCGTTCGATATCTTTGAAAAGGCACACTCCTAATGGCAATGCAGTGTCCAATCAGAAAAGAACGTGCGCTTGTTCCCCTACGACTCATCCTGGCTCTTTCCGGTGCGCCTTCCACAAGGCATTGATGAGAAACAATGGCTATAATAATAATCACAGTAGCAGTACACAATCAGCGTCGTATCACTCTAGTAGTAGATTGAATTTCCGGCGATCGGCGATGACGAATTCGTTAGTGAGGATCGGAGGTGTGGAAGGAGAGCTAGTAAAGAGAGCATTATCCGCTTTGATTCGGCCTTCTTCGCATCATCTTCGGCGTCGCGCCGCTTTCGAGCCGAGACGTAGCCGGCTATCCGTCATGTCTAAAGCCGGAGATTTGTGAATTCTTTCTTCCTTTTGAATCGGTGTGTTGACTCGGTTGTGAAGACGGAATTTTTTTTTTATTTTTATTTTCGTATGCCTATTTTGATATTGTGGAATTGATAACAGTGGCAGATGAGGCAATTTTTGTAAAAATCGGAGAACGGCGATGGGTTTTGAATGTAATTAAAATTTTTGTGAGGGATTATTTTTAGAATTTTAATATTACTTTCTAACCAATTATTATTATTATTATTTTTTTTTTTTTCCTTTATATACAAAGGAAGAAAAACAATTGTAGTTAGTATAATTTCCTATCGGCCAGGAATTCAAATAATTCTCTTATAGATTTTTTTTCCCACTTCTGAACTGTACAAATATTTTTTTCCCATTTTATTAATAATATAGCTCATAGTTATAAGTAGATTAAGTACTAGATTTTATAATGATGATATTAGTTATTTTTATTAGTTCAAAGATACAAATAGGATCTTTTCTTTTAAATTGATATTTATGTTCAAGCAAGCTCTTAATATATTTTTTTTGTCCCTCTTACAGTTCTGGTTCACCGATATTAATATAATATCTTGAATTTTGAATTATAAAAATTTATTATTAATTAAATATTTTATTTTAGTAAAATAAAGTATTTAATTGTTTAATTAAAATTTTATTTATTTAATTAAATTTCAGATATTATTATTATTATTATTATTATTATTATTATTATTATATGTTTAATTGAGGGAACGGGAATAGAGGCAGAGAAGTGACAGTGGCAGAGAGAGAGAAAGAAAGATTGCTGTTGATCGTTGCCGTCCGGTCATCAGCCGTCGACATGCGCCGGTCCATTGAAAAGAGGAGACGAAGACGCTTCCAACGCCGCCGCACCGCCCGCCGGTCAGTGAGCTTCCAAGAGCTTTTGCGGTCAATTTCGATCTCCGTTCTTGCCGATTCTGGTATCATTGGCTTCCTCTTCTCTTAAATTTTGATTTGGTACCTCATTTGTTAATTTTAGTGAATGTTTGATTTTCGCCTGAATCCAGTGAGGTTGCATACTGCCGACGTGTTTTTCGGCGATCCTCCGGCAAGTATGGAGAGTAGTATATATTTTCGGCATCTACGTTTCGAAACGAATCCATTGGCACCAATTTCGCCACTATCCGACGCCGTTGAAGTTTTTCGACGACTTTTCCGGCGACTCTACGGTGAGTGCTCCCGGTAGTCCGAAATTGATTCCTGGTGGTTAATTTAATATTAGAATTGTTTATTTTGGCATAACGAAATTATTATGAATTTAAATAATTAATTGTGGATAAATTATTTAAGAGTTATTAAGAGAATAATATATATATTATTGAAATTTAATTTTGAGAATTGCTATTGGAAGCCAGTTGGGATATTCGTTATCTCGATATTGAGTCTGTTGTCTGAGTTTCAAGGAGATCAGGTCTACTTTGGAGAAACTCTGTCAAATTTTGGTAGATTTCTCTACGGTCTTAGGACGTGTCTATATGTCGATTCTCATAATCTTTATTCTGATAATTTGTTCATGCTTCATTTTTTAGATCGTTCAGGACTATCTTCTGCAACCCCAGGTCCAAGTCACTGATCGAGTCTAATTCCCGCACTTGTGTTGTGAGTAATACTTTCTAATATATTTTCCTGTATTTCATGCATCTACATTTACCGTATGTATATATATATGTATATAATTATACATTATGAATATTAATTGAGCATGTTAGCATATATATGTGAATGTTTCATTAATTATGTGAGTTGCATATTAATTGTGGATACTGGATGGGATTGGGATGATACAAAAATTCACCAGGATTGTGATTATGATATAATGATGATTATGTTTGATGAGCTGTGACTAGTGTATGACGGTTTGGAACTTGCTCATCGCTCGCTACTGCCAGTCGGGTCAGCGCTGCGTAGCATAGGCCATGGACGGCTGGGACCCTATGTATTAGATTTTGAGATATAGTAATGAGATTCAGAGAGTTAGGATAGGGGGATCGGCTCCCCAGATTGAGGTTTAGTGTGATTCATATGGATCGATTCTCATCCCTGATTGATTGTATGATTATCTAATTATTTATACATGTGACACGTTGCATAAGCATTATTATTAGATTGGTGTTAGTGCACCAAGTAGTATAATTTACTGAGTTGAGACGCTCACCCCTGTCTCACTATTTTTTTTTAGATTGCAGAGTGAGCCTGTTTATTTTACTACTACTGAGTTTTCCTGCCATTTCCTTCGGCAGTGAAATTTATTTATGTGTTGTTGTGTATAATACTATAATTCTATAATTTCGCAATTACAGTAGACCGAGTTTGTATTTGTAATATTATTGCATATTGGTATTTGTTATCTATATTATAGCATGATGAAATATTCTGCTAAATAGGTACCTAATGATATAGTGAGATGTGACTGGATGAATATATTATGATGTTGGTAAAGGTTCTGTTGGCATGTGAGCCATTAACCCTTGATTTATGATTTCTTGGTATATTCTCTGTTGACTTGTATTGTCAGGCTGACTACGGGTTCTGTAAGCCTTAAACTTTCTCATATCCTAGTGCTGGTCACGTGCCCCTAGAGTTGGGTCGTGACATCTATAATATTAAGTAATCATACTTTTATAATTCTATATTTGGTATGATAGATTAATAAATGGAATAAAACATAATGTTATTTTAAGAAATAAAATATCATAAATGATGAGATTAGTAATCCCACTAGGTAGGACTTACTAAAGATATGGGGGCTGGGTTTTAGATAACACTTATCCCATGGGTTAGCTAAGTCTTTGGGATTATTAAGCTCAACTTGAATCATATGTATCAAATATAGTGTTATTTACTAATAATACGGCTTAATTAAGCAATCTTGTATATCAAACGGACTGTTAGTCTTTTCAAAATGGCACATATAAAATCTTCTGTCCATAATTTATAATTTTTGTCAAATAATGTTAAAAATAAAAAAATATATATCTTTGCATTTATGTATTAATTTTTTTTTAATAAATATTTTTTAAATTATTTAGAAAAAATTTAATATTTGTAAAATTCAAAGTTAATAAAATTAATTAATTAATTAAAATATTACAAATTTAATTTAATGTAAAATGACTCCTTAGTCCTTATAAATTAAAGTATAATTTATAAAAATCATATTCTTATATAAAATATTAAAATATTATTATATTTCATTTAATTTAATTATTTTGATTTATTTTTTATACATAATTGTAGAGAAAAATTATATACTCATTATAATTTATTATTAATTTATTAAAATTACATAAGAGAATTATATAAATGTAAAAACTTTCATTTGCTTAGATTAATATATCTAATTACTTTTAATTTTTTAAAAATTATTTTTTCATATCAATATAAAACATATAAATAATAAGACTCACTTGTCACATTAAACTTTTTTAACTTCTGTTTAATGAAATATAGAGGGAATGTTTTACATGTGCTATTTTGAAAAGATCAAGAGTCTAATGAGATAATATATATATATATATATATATATATATATAAAAGGTTCACTTGAAGATTAACCAAAAAAGAAGATCTTATTTGTACATTTGGTCTAAATTAAAAACATATAAAAAGTTAATATTATCTATACAATAATTTAAATTTTAAATTGCTCTGGACATAACAAATTTAGTTCTGACAAAATTGCCACCCGCAAATTAATATCTTTCATTATATTTTAAAAATATATAAGAAAATTTTAAAACGTAAGATAATTTTGTCAATTGAAAAGCTTGTCATAATAATTCCAGTTTTGACAATAATGTCACAAGAGAAGGGGGGGGGGGGGGGGGCGGCGCGGCAATGCCATCACCACTCAATTCATTACTTATAAAATAGCAATTGAATTTAAAATGTTTTAATGCTGTTAATTCAATCCAAATAAAAAATTAAATTTCAAATCACATATTTTATTTATTAGAATTAGAAATTCTTTTCAATCTTTAGTCATTTCTTATAAATAAA
Organism: Vernicia montana; assembly: GCA_949750685.1. NCBI lineage: Eukaryota > Viridiplantae > Streptophyta > Magnoliopsida > Malpighiales > Euphorbiaceae > Vernicia > Vernicia montana. The sequence goes on along the minus strand of CATKHJ010345759.1, from coordinate 11,719 downwards.
AAAAAATTAATTAGAACTCTGGAAGAGAAATAATCCACATAAAAAACACAACTCAAGCTCAATATATAGACTCTCTGGAGGAGTAATTAACTAAAATTTTGCATTTTTATTATTCTTATTTGAATTATGTTTTGTGCATATAATCTATGAATTATTTTGTGCATTATAAATTTATGAATTATTTCGTTATTATTTTATCTTAAGTATACATGAAAAATATGTTGTATTAAACATGCAGTTCAAGTATTGAACTTGTAGTTAAATACTAAAACATTTAAGTATTGATATGATATGTCATTATACATATCATATATACTCTCAATTTATAACTTGTATATGGATGTGAGCCTAATATTTCTCATTTGCGAGTTTTTTATTGTGCCATATATGTACTAATAATACCATATCAATGTGCGAAAATGAGTCCACATAAAATATTTAAAATTTATTTTAATGAGACACATTTCTCGACATTAGGAGGAGAGAAAAACAACTCTTAGTGCTAAAGAATGTCGAGAAATTTTCTGGAAGGAAAACTGTTTAAACAGTTTTGATCTACGTACAAGTCAGAGTGAACTAGAAGTTTATAAAATAATATAGTTACAACTCAACTTCTAGATGCATTTACAGATACCAAAAGAGTGACAAAATCTCATATTCTTGCTGTTAATATCCCAGTAAGGGTTGTGATTCCTGTTGAAAATAAAAAATCAGTCAAGCTCGACACATGTCAGAAACGTGGACATCCAATTAGAGCTAAATATAAAAATTAACGGAAAAGAAAAGCAGCGTCACTAAGAAAATATCCTGAAAAGAAGCCTCTTGAAGAGGAAGATCTCAGTCAAAGAGCTATAGCCAAATGATGAGACATAGACTGAGGCAATGGAACAATTAGATCCTCTAGATATGGCTTATGGAGTTGATGATCAGATTAATGAAAATTATGAGATCTCAATTAATTTTGTGATACATGAGAAAGATTTGACAGAAATTTATTTATCGTCAACGATGAATTTGCCTCAACAGTAGCTCTTGTTGTTTCAAGAGACAATATGGATCCAGAACCTATGAATATAATTAAATGTCAGCATAGACATGACTAGCCATCACAGAAAGAAGCAATTCAGGTCGAACTAAACTCGTTATTTAAACGCATGGTATTTGAACTTGTTATGCTAACTCCTCAAAATGTGAAACCAGTTGGGTATAAATGGGTGTTTGTCCGAAAGCGTGATGAGAATAATGAGGTGGTAAGATATAAAGCGATTATAGTTGCTAGGGTTTTTCGCAAAGACCTGATATTGACTATGAGAAAACTTATTCTCCTGTTATGAATATGATCACATTCCGTTACTTGATTAATATGGCAATTAAAGAAAAGTTTGATATGTGCCTTATGAAAATGATATATATATGAGAGTCCTATAAGGACTAAAGATACCAAAGATGAATGCACATCAAATACGTGACATGTATTTCATCAAATTGCGTAAATTTCTGTATGGATTAAAGCAATCTGGATATATGTAGTATAATCATTTGATTGAATCCTTATTGAAAGAAGTATATGTAAATAAAACACTATATCCATTTGTATTCATAAAAAGACCACATAATGGTTATTTTATTATTGTAGTATATGTTGATGATCTAAATATCATTAGGACTCCTAACAAACTCAAAAAAGCATTTACATATTTAAATAGTGAATTCGAGATGAAAGATTTATGGGAAACAAAATTTTGTATCGGTCTGCAAATCGATCATTTATCCCAAGGAGTCCTAATACACCAGTCTACTTATGTGGAAAAAGTACTTAAGTAATTTTGCGTGGATAAATCATTTCTCTTAAGTACGCCAATAGGTGGTTCACTCACTGGAAGTGAAGAAAAACTCTTTTAAACCTAAAGAAGATAACAAATAGTTATTTGATCATGAAGTACCATATTTAACTGCATCAAGTCTGATATTGCATTTATAATAAATTTTCTAACTAGGTATAGCTTTGAACCTATCAAGAGATATTGGAGTGGTGTAAAACACACACTTATTGTGTTATCTTCGAAGACTATTGTGTTATTTTGCGGATGATAGTTATTTACTTGCTCCCCATAATGATAGATCTCATACTGGTTATGTGTTTGCTGGTACTGCAATTTCATGAAAGTTTGTAAAGTGAATTATGATCTTGAAGTATTTTAATAAAAGATATTCCTATTATATTATTTGAAATTAACGCAACATGTATTGTACAAATTAAAATGGATATATCAAGGATGACCGAATTAAATATATTTCACCCAAATTCTTTAATACGTATAAGTTCCAGAAGAGTAATGAAATAGATATCCACCAAATTCGCTCAAGTGACAACATGGCAAACTTATTTACTAAGTCATCATCTAATGGCATATTGGAACAGCTTGTTTTATTAATTGATATGCGCTGTCATAAAATGTTGTTCTCATCAGGGAGAGCGAATTAGTATAATATTGTACTATTTGTCCTTAGTCAAGTTTTTGTCCTGCAAGATTTTCTTAATTAAAGGTTTTAATAAGGCAATTTGTGCAATGACAGAATAACGTATGAATTGTACTTTTTTCCTCAACTATATTTTTTTTCACTGAGTTTTTCTAGCAAGGTTTTTAATGAAGCATATTCATGGCATAAGTAATATCTAAAGGGGGAGTGTTATAAATAAATTATTATATGTAGATATTACTTAAATATTATCGAGTATATATTTTAGAGAGATTATATTATAGAGCTATTTCAGTAATATTGTATATAAGGCAATTTGTAGATATGTGCTGTCATAAAATGTTGTTCTCATCAGGTAGAGCGAATTAGTATAATATTATACTATTTTTCCTTAGTCCATTTTTTGTCCTACAGGATTTTCTTAATCAAAAGTTTTAATAAGATAATTTGTGCAATGACAGAATAACGTATGAATTGTACTTTTTTCCTTAACTATATTTTTTTTCACTGAGTTTTTCTAACAAAGTTTTTAATGAGGCATATTTATGGCGTAAGTAATATCTAAAGGGAAAGTGTTATAAATAAATTATTATATGTAGATATTACTTAAATATTATCGAGTATATATTTTAGAAAGATTATATTATAGAGCTATTTCAGTAATGTTGTATACACTAAAATCATAATTATTCCTCTATATAAGAGAAACTAAGATTAATCTAATGATAAGAATTTGATCCCTTTTCTCCCTACATATTTTCCTCTATCACTTTTCCTTTTCTTTATTTTATTATTTTATATTATCTTTAATATGTTGTGCTAATAAGTCAATTTACAATAATTCAAATATTTTTTCTCTTAATTCATATATGAGAAAAGCACATTCACAAATCTATCTCAACTACTAGTTAATTTACACGGCTTTTGATATCTACCAGTTAAATGTATCTTTATAACTGGTTATGATATTTTATCATAATATGAAAAGTATCTTTAAATATTTTCATATCATATTTAAATTATATATAATTTCTAATTTATTTTACAAAAATATTTATTTATTTTTTATAATCCTAAAGTTTTTGATATTTATATTTTTATATCATAAATATAATTTTTTAAACTATTATATTTTTAAGTAAAATGTAATGGTAATACAAATAAAAGTAAAAAATTATAATTCTTTAGTTTTGTAATATATTTTTTTAATTTTTAAGAAAAGGCATAAAATTGTCACAATATTCTAAACATTTTAATTGGAAAGTGCTTTAACTTAGGTTATATTTAATAATATCATTCAACATTTAAAATTAAAATTTTCAACATTTTTTATCTTTAAATTTTCTAATAATGTTTATTTGTAAATCACTCAAAAATTTTAATCAAACTAAGATTTACTTTACAAAAAAATAAATTTTTTAACTAAAAATTTACACTAAATATATAATCAAATAAAAAATTTGCAATATAAAGAGCTCAATGTTTATATTATTCAATATTTGAAAATTCAATTATTAAATTTTAATTAATTTTACTAAACACCACCTTAATTTTCGTTCACAATACAATTTTTTTTATATATATAAATGGTAAGTGGGAGCCCATGTATGCTTATATTAATTTTAATTGGTTGGCAAAAAAAATTATTAATTTTAATTGCATGGTACCATGAAAAGTACGTTTAAAATATTTTTATCTAATATATATATATATATATATATATATATATGAAAATTATATGGAGTTTCAAATCATTTAAAAAAAGTTATTTATTTGTTGTTATTCTATATTTTATAATAATTATTATAAATGCCATTGTAAAAAAAAACTAATTGTTAACCCTAAAATTAATCATAAGCAGATTAATTAAAATTAAAACCTTTAAATTATTTATTAAGAGTCTTTTATTTCAGTTCTGTTAGTATTGGATCTTGGTATTTATGCAATTAAAATAACCTAACTTACTGGTATATAAGCAATGTCATTAACTGTCAGTTATGAATATGTGCAATAAAAATAGCTTGAGTTTTTCAGTACACAGGTGACAGGCGCTGTCAACTTTGGCTCAAAAATATGATATATAGATTGCAAGAACCGTCAATTCAAAGAGGTGATCACATAAATCTTGAGCAAAATTAGTTGTTTATTGAAGTGAGTAATGAAAGTACATAATGGTTTTACAGAGCTATTTATAGGGGAATTATAAGGGTATTTCAATAATTAGAATTAGAAATCCTAATTACTTTTAGACTTCCTAATTAGATTAGGAAATACAACCGAATTGGGCTCACTACATACATTTGAGCCAACTGCTAAGACTCTGAGTTTATTTATATGAGCTCACTCCAAATCCAAGTCCAATCAAGGAACTGAGTCCAACTGCCATTTTTTGGGTCGGCGTTAATAATACCCCCTGCAACTCTTATTCTTGGAAAGGTGAAGGGTTGCACCCTTTCAATGGTCGACCGTTACTGGCAATTAGAGAATTCCAATTTTGAATCCCATAAAAGCCGAAAGGTCATAACTTTTCATCTTCTCAATGGCCTATAAATTGGAATTTTCTTATTTCATTTTCACTTTTTTTCTTGAGTGGAAAATTCTCTACTTCTCTCTCTAGATTTTTGGCTAACTTTCTCCCTTTAATACATGTTTTTCAAGATCTTCAAAAGTTCCTCAATCTTCAAGTAAGTTTTCAAACTTTTTCTTGAATTGTTTAATTTTTATCTTATTTTAAGTTTAAATCTTACTTACTTCCTGTTTGCATGGTCCAGCCAAAATGACTAAATCAAAAGGAAAGGAAGTCATCCCTTCAGGCAACCCTAAGGTGACTTATGACAACTTGGTTGAGTCTAACGAGTAAGGTACTAATTCCTTCCGATCCTAGTTTCATTATAGGGCTGATAGTAACTAGTAGGAAGACTCCTTTCGAGTATTTTCTCTATGGTAATAGCTCTATTTCTAGATTCAATCACAATAACTTCCTTCATTCTTGGAATCAATCCAAAGTTCCTTCATCCTCGATGACTTTTTGGCATGGTATGAACGCTTTAAGCTGACCTTTACCGAAACTTGGAAAAGCTTAGGCATCTATGATTTGATAGATTTTACTTTAACTAGGGTTACACTCCAAAAATAATTTCTTTTTCCCGCACTCCTTTTATGGTCGGCCAACAACAATGTTTTACTTTTAGGTTCGGTACCATATCCATCACTCTTTATGACCTGGCCGTCCTTTTTAACATTCCCTTGACAGGCGAGCCTATTGATGCTTCTATAGAAGTTGAGACGAATGAGCTTGATATTGCGTTCGAGAAGAACGACTGCAGTTACAACAATTTCATAACCAATAACCGAACCCTGGACCCTGAGCCATCTTTTGAGGAATATGTTTCTTTCCTCTTGTATTGGCTGTGCAAGTTCATTTTTTACACCGCTTCAATTAAATTAACTAAAGAACACCTCAAAGTTGCCACAAGCCTAGCCTTAGGCTGACGTCTAATACTCGGCCCGTACATCTTAGCCCACATTTACCGAGCTATCCATACCTTCCTCCATGGTGGTGAACACTGAACTTTTGGCACTTTGTATGGAACATTGTGGATGGTTCAAATTTGGTTGATGGCTTATTTCCCCGAGCTAGTCCATACCAACTATTATGAACTATAGTTAATGGGTTAGGAATTTCTCTTTTCAGAATATGAGTTTTCACCAAGTCTTTTCCTTCTTTTACTCAGCTGAACATAGAGATTCGACATTATTTTGCCCATTTCGTCCTTCCGAGTTTGGCCTTAGATGGACTAGGTTCCAATATGCCACCTTCTCATTAGGGGAGGATGATGTTTTGAATGAGTGGGCCAAGTCTTGGGCCAATGCTTTACTTGCTCGGGACCTTCATTTCAATACCAACTTAATCAATAAGTGTAGTGTTGAAGTGTATCTCCCTAACATGTGTGCCCGTTAGCTCAGCCTGACTCAAAGTCTCCCTCTTCCTGTTATTTTCTCTTTTAACAATGTAAGAACTCCTTGGCCAACCATCTCATTAGACATGCTTTATGAGATAAACCAAATTAATGAGACACGGTTGGCCGAGCTCGAGATGGATGACTTGTATGTATCTCCTGGTTGCTCTGAACTTTACTCATCTTGGTGGTCTGATTTCACCAAGAAAAGGATGGGGGAACTCGCAAATGTAGTTTGGGAGATGTAAGACTTCACCACTCCACTTACTATCTCTAAAAAGGCTCAATCTGATACAGAGTCATCTCATGTTGTGCAAGACTCATGATTAGCCAAAATCAAAGGTATGCATATTCGAGAAATTATTGCTTTTGAAAAGTTTTATGGTTTAAAGCATAATTACATGTCACCAAACAAGATATTTTGGCAAATCAAAGAAGCTTAGGCCAATATACAAATTGAGGCCAATAGATAAACTTTGATTGAGAGAGAAAAAGTAGCTAAGAGGAGACAAGAAATTTTAACCGAAGAGAAACAACTTCAGGAGATACGAGATTCAACCAAAGAGGCCACAGTGTGCCTGTAGTGGATCCCGATTAGGGTTCCTCGTTTTAGATGGTTGAAAATTCCTAATGCACCTTACGCATAGCCAGTGTTCCCTTTAAGCCGAAACAAAAGCAAGAAGAAAAACAAAGTTACTTGTGCTGGTTCATACTTAAAAGACTAGCCAAGTGATGTTGAATGGAATTAGCCCGAGTTCTTAGACGAACATAATCTCGTTCGGCTAGGTATCACTTTTCTCCTTTATGCTATTCTCTTTTACTAGCTCGGCTAACCATTTATTTTGTTCCTTTTTTAGATGCAATTCTAGCTGAGATACCTGAGACTCTGGGCGAAGTGGCCAAGTTGACTGTTGTCGAGCCTCCTACAAAGAGACAAAAAACCAAGGTAAGAGTTTGGTGCATGTTTATTTGTATCCTCCAATGTTTATGGATCTTTGTGAGGGTTGACCTATTGAATTGCTTTGGGTCGAGCCTATCAAATATACTTTTCTTATAGGGTGTATGAGTTTCCCACTTCTTTGAATGCTAAGGTTTTGGTTTGAAGGTGTTAGGTTCCCTTGGCCGAGACTTAGTTTGGTCCCTTTGACTTGGCCCAGTTGACTGCCCTTCATCTTTGGTGGCTGATGGTTTGAGCTGTGGCCTTACTTGACTCATTTTTGATATTTGGACCAATCTGGGGGTTGCCTTAGTCTCTGAGCCAACAAATGTCTCCATTTCCTCTACTGCATTAGTCTGGTACTCGGAGCTTGAGGTTCGGTATGATGATCCTTATCTTTCTCTGGCTCCTTGTGCTTCGGTACCACCTAAAACTCAAATTTACAAGAGGGACAAACTAAACAGGTGTTAACCTTACCGAGCTCGGGTTGGGGATCTTTGACTTTGAAGTTCTCATCAAACTGAGCTCTAAGGCTCAGGCTGCTCCATTGACTTTTTCCCTTTTGCCTTTGTCTGCAAGTCTACCTTTATTTAGGCTGAACAATTGGATTCGTGTAATACCCTATATTTTTTCCCTGAAAATTTCTCCATTCTGCCTGCTAATAAATTACACAGTGTTATTTCTACACTGTTTGTTATTTAATTATACAGTGTAATTTCTACATTGTTTACTATTTAATTTTACAGTGTCATCCCAACACTGTCTCCTATTTAATTATACAGTGTTATCCCAACACTGTCTGCAATTTAATTATACAGTATTATTTTCTGCACTGTCTGCAATTTAATTACATTGTGCTATAATTGTGCTGTATTATTTTTGCACTGTGTATAATAATTAATCCTATGATTAATTATACATAACTATGTGATTAATGAAAATTCGAGTCATCTTTTTGAAAATGCATATGATTAATACCATTTAAGGTAAAAGTAGGTTGTTTGTAATTTACACTTTGGTGTCTAGCTAAATTAGGAAGAGTCACCATCTTTACTCAATGAATAAGAAGGGCTATCTACCCAAAGGATAAAAGGATAGTGAAATGACCATTTGCTCATGCTCTAGAATATTCCTACCCTTCTTCATTAAGTGTAATTTAGTCATTTCACTTCCAAACCCTAAACCTACCACTTACCATATTCAAATATCTTTTTCTCATCTTCTTCTTCTTCATTTTCCTCCCAACACACAAATTCCCCAACCTCCATTAGAGAGAATTCAGCCATCCTTGGTTCCAAATGAAGGAGAAAGATTTCTTTAGTAAGTCCTTCACAAAACCTTCTCCATTCTTTACTCCTTCAATGATTCTTAAGTTGTTTTCCTCCTAAGTTGAAGTTTCCATCTTTTCTTTCCTCTAAAGGGTTCGGCCATTGTTGTCTTCCAAGGAAGATAGGAGTTTCAAGGGTAAGCTTCACAAACCTTCTTCATTTCCAAGCACTAAGTTGAATTCTTGAACTAATTAGTCCATGCCATAAAAATGTTCTTTTCCTTTTCCACTTGTATGGTTTGGCCAAGGGTAGATTTTCATTCCCATGGCCTATAATTTTATTTAAATGTATATTCTTGTTTGTTAGCATGTCAATTAGATGATTCTAGTGTCAATTTGTACAAAAGATGAACATGAAATGGTCTTCCCTAAATTGTGTGGTTCGGCCTAGTTAGGGTTCCACCTTCCATGTTTGTTTTATTTCAATTAACACTTGATTCTTGATTATTTAGATGTTAATTGATGAATGACATGATTAATTTTACATTAGAAGCGTGAAATTAAGTTTTTCCCAATTTAAGTGTTTATGCCAAGTATGAACTTTCATTTTGATGTATGATAATTCAAATTGATTGTGTAATTGTGCAATTGGATAGTTTAATTACATGAATTGATGTTCAATTTGGTTAATTGAAGTATGCAAATCATTTTCCCCAAATACTAGGGTTCGACCACTTTAGGGTTTTCAAATCCTAAGTGTTTAATTTGAATTGCATGTCCAATTGAGCTTCCTCACACTTGAATTGAATGATTTAATGCTCAATTAGAAGATTGGTTGATTAATTCATGGTTTTTTCAATTTGTGCATTTCGGCCTAATTAGGAATTTAGGATTTCATGTTGCATAAATTCAATTGAATTTCTAATTATGTTCCTAGATACTTGAATTGAATGAATTAATGTCCAATTGAATGATTAATTGTCAAATTGGGAATTTTTTCCAATTTGTGATTTCGGCCCAAACTTGAATTCCAAGCCTAGGTAGTTTAATTTTGTTTGCATGTCCAATTGAGCTCCTCTATGATTGAATTGAATGATTTGATGCTCAATTGGAGGATTGATTGCCTAATTGTAAGTTTTCCCAAATGTTAGGTTATGCCATTTAGGGTTACCTTGAATCAAGCATGTTTTATTTCAATTGAATGTTTAATTGAGCTTATATGAATATTAATTTGATGATTCCTATGTCAATTTGAAGTTTGAATGTTGAATTGATAATTTTTCCCAATTTGAACCTAAGTCAATTAAGGTTTGTCAAATTGAGTGACTTAACTTGTAATTGATAATGCAATTGAGTCCAATTATATGTGCATGACTTGAATAAGGTGCTAATTAGTCTAATTAACCAAATGCACATAGATTAGGGTACTTGGACCATTCGGTCATGACTTGATTGAATTTTTCTAAGTACTATAAATTGATTTGATTATGTGTTTAAATATGTATATACATTAGAATGATGTATAAGTGATTGAATTGTGTGACACTTATGTGGTGAATAGAAATTACTCATCTAAGACCATTCGGCCTTGATTATGAATTAAGCATTAGTGCTCTATAATTGACTATGAGTATGAGAATGAGTCTATCATTTATGGTATGACTTAATGTGAATGATGATGGATGTGTTACGTGTGTAACCTTAGTAGTACTCTAAGGATAGATTTAAGTCTAAGTTAAGGTTAGTGTTACTTGGGTATAAGATTATAGAGTAATGAGTCTCGTATGATGATTACTTGTAGAGGATAAAGGAAAAGAAGGTGTTCAAGGAGGAGAAGCCAATCCTCATTGCTAGTGATTATTAATAGGAGCTAAGGATCCAAGGTAAGTTCATGATATGCTAATATTGTATGGGCATCCATAATTGAAATTATGAGTTTTATTGAAATCCTAGTAAATGTTCCTTTTGCATATTTATACAAAAACTACTATCTCTTATTATACTAGGATTTCTTATCAAAGGCCTTCGGCCTATTTCTAAGTTGCATATTCATAATAACACCATTGATATCTCAAACTATTATTGAATCCTAAATTGGATATTGAGGCATGATTTCGTTCTTATATGCCATATTGTTATGCCATGAGTTATATTGTTTACATGTGAATATGAGAAAGCAGAAATTTCCGACTGATGTGAGGTTATACATCGGGCTTGTGCACACGGTAAAATACCTGTGGATAGGGTGAGCGTATTTGGACTTTAGCTAGAAAAAGTTTGAGGTCCTAACCATGAGACCTGATCAGTCTTACGTGATATTATGTGATATGAGTAAGTAAGGCATTAGCCACTACTCTGTTGCTATGTGGGAAGCATACCGCTTCTGATATTTGATTTTTGCTAAATTAATAAATATGAAATAATTTGTATCATAAGATACTCTATTCCATGAGATTATTCATTTTATATTTTATTGTACCGTCGGCATATCATATTAGTATATCGTGTTCTCACTGAGATTTATCTCACCCCGTAGTGTTTATATTTTTTTCAGGATCATAGAGGTACGTGCAATGTAACACTCTCAAGCTACCTTTCATCGCTTTGGAGATTACTCTACCGCTTTGGATCGTCTTTCTTTTTGTTGGCCTGTTGTGAGGCCTCGCCCGAATGCCTCTCCCCTCGTTCGGAGAAATGTCTTAAGGAAAGACGAGAGCGATTTTTAAGGGAGGTTAAGGAACGGGTTTTGGTGCTCATGATTGGAAGCGGCTATCGCCTCAGAAAATTAATTTTTGATTTTTGAAAAAGATTCGGGAGTCGCCACCCTAATTTATTTTAAATGGAAAAATTAAGGAAAAAAATCCAATTTGACTCCAATTTATTAATCTTTTGATTAATTGACCCAAGGATAAAATCACTAATTTTCGAACCAAGTTTGGGCTCGGGGACTAGATTTTTGGTTTTGAATAATCTCGATTTGGCATTTAAATCTGATTTGACTTTTTGAAAAATGATTTCATGGATGACGGATATTGATGACAATTCATAATGCATGAACATGGCATAATTATGAGA
>CATKHJ010345742.1:0-10283 GCA_949750685.1 Vernicia montana | reverse complement strand
TTATTTTTTAAAATCATCTTCAATTAATTAAAAATTTAAAATTTTATTGGATAAATTAATTAGGTTTACATAAATCCAAAATTTTAATATTAATCATCTATTCAATAAAATAATATAAAATAAAAGAATGATAACAAATTTCTTGAAGAATGAATTGTTGTTTATATTAATTTTTTATTATAAAATAAGTTTATATTAATTTTTGTTAAAAAAAAAAAAAAAAAGAACTATTGCCCTTTTGATATTAACTTTCTGTTTTTGGTTTCTTTGTTGGAAGGAACAAAATTTGTCAAAATGTGATTATAAAAAAAAAAAAAAAAAAAAAATTTGTTTGTTTTTGTTTATAAGCAATCGGGTATTGCCTGTTCCCGGTTGCTTTAATTCAAATAAACAGTTACTTCAAGTAACCTTAGAAAATCCTCACTGAATACCTTCAAAATCCTCTTGCTATATATAATTGGTTCGGTTCAAAACTACCAAATAAATCTTCCCTGATTTCAGATGGATTCAAAATGTATGAATAATCAGAGACCCATCATCCTTCAATGTCCAGAAGCTCAATTTCATCCTGTCTTGGAATAAATCCCTGTTTTATTAAATAACCAAAGTATATGATAATTGGATAGCTAAATTAGCAATCCACCAGCAATCTTGCCTCTCAATTACCAAAAACTTGGTATCAATGGAGTGATCTGGCGCCATACAAAAGAATCTTCATCTGTTGCTTTTCTAATCTCTTGATTCCAAGAACTTGTAAAGCTATCAAGAATTATCTAACACAAACCAACGTAAGATCTTAAAGTATCATAAACTCTTCAACGTTGCTAGAAAAATCTACAAGTATACAGATCGTATAAAAAAGAGTAATACAAGTAAACCAAGAGTTGATAATTATCAAAATTATAAATTACTTTATTATTTAAAAAATTAATTTAGTTGAGATAAAAAATAAAATAAAAATAAAAATATTAATTTATGGCATGAATTAAAATTATATTAATATTTTCAATTAATTTTAATAAATTAATATTTTCAATTGATATTAATATAAAATTAATATGCAATAACTAATAATCTACTTTGCAAAAAATAAAAAAAAGAAAAAAAATTAATTAATGTAACAAAAAGGAAAAATTTTTAATTGATGGTTGATTAAAATATTTTTATAATATAAAAGGTAACTTTGAAATATTAATTGTAAAAATAATCTGATAAAATAAATTTACATATTTTTATTTATTAAGAGAAAGAATATAAAATTAATTTAACTTACTAGTAAGTTTTTAAATTGAAAAATTAAATAATTTTCAACCAATATAGTAATTATCTAAAAAAAAATTGTTGACATTCCTCCATTGCCAAAATTCTTGAAAACCAGACAGCCATTTTAATTTGATATATAGTGGTAGCATACGTGTCCTTTGGCCCATTCAAAGGGACGGATCCAATTCAACTACTGAGGGCCTTATCCTTGGCCTTGGCAACTAACAATCTTCGATGAAACACTCCCTTCATTGTCTACTGCCAGCTTCAACTTTGATCACACTCTTCTTCTCCGGCAGCTGAATTCTTCTTTTCCGGCTACCTAGGGGGACAAAAAGAGAGAGAGAGAGAGGTCTGTGTATCGGACAAGAGAAAAAAAAATTTTGGGATAAGATCAAAAGAATCAGAATAAGTAGATAGAGAGAATATTTTGTGTGAATTTGTGGTGGCAAAGGAAATTCATTATCCCGACCCAATAAATATGGGAAAAGCAAAGTCATTAAGGAACAAAGCAGTTCACTTTGTGTCTGATCTCACCACTGTCTTCCTCAACCCTATCTCTGATAAACCATCTAAGCCTCCTCCTCCACCTGTAAGTCTCCCTGTTTCTTTTCTATCTTTCTATTTATATACATGTTGGGATTGAAAAGGTGTAATTTTATGATTGTGTTGCTAATTTTGGATAATTTTTTGGATACCCATTTATAATCTGTTGACGGGCAGCGATGTTTTACTTTCTTGTTCTCATTTTTATTTTGGCATGTTGCTGTTTTTTATGTTTCTTTTGGTGGGTTCGATTGAATTGATGGTAAATGGATTGTTCTTTTTCTTTCTCGTATGAGATCGTAAGAGTTAGAATAATTGGGCTGATTTTTAGCTACAACTCACTCAACAAATTACTATTAGAATTTACTCTTGGGAAATTTATGGCTCTTGGGAAATTTATGGGAGTATTTGATTATTATCTTATTACTTTTTCAGTTAACAAAAACAATAAGCTATCCCTTTGCAAATTAAATGTCAACTGATGTTTGGAATCAGTTCCAATTATGGCTTAACAATTGGTACTCTTATTCAAGTAGATATTGTTGTTTTTCCATTGATTTGAGACTGTAATGTAATAATAATGGTAAATTTAGACTGTTGAGAAGTTGCCCAAATTATAACTCCTCACTTATCTTTTGGATAGGATGACCTGAGTGAGCCAAAAAGGAGTCAGCTAGAGTCAATTACTGAAGAGGATACTGGGAATTCAGTTGATGGGCCAGATACTTCTTCCTTTACTGCTTTCCTCTATTCTTTATTGTCATCTTCGGATTCTGGAGGCAATTCAAATGCAGATGAGAAAAGTGATAATGTAGCAGAAATGGTTGACAAGCCATCTGAAAATCTAAGGAAAGAGAGTGGCTTAAAGAAGGGCTTACTTTCTAGGGGTAAACAGTCTCTTAGAGCTATTTATCAAACTACTAGAATTGGTGGATATCGGAGTCAAGAGCGAAAGGGTGATTCTGACATGAAATTTGCTGATGAGAGTGATGATAATTTTGGTGGACTTGAGATGAAGCATATGCAGAATGTGGAGCAGCCTATTGAATTTGGAGATCTTCCAGATGCTTCTGAACCTTCATTGCTTCTATCAGAGAAAGCTAGAAGTGCCCTTTATGCTTCACTTCCAGCACTTGTTCAAGGGAGGAAGTGGTTATTGCTTTACAGGTTTGGAAACATTGACTTTTATACATAAAATTGAATTTCAGGTTTTTAGATTTGTATAGTCTTACTACTAGTAGTTGATAATATGGAATTTTCTTTATCTCTCTGTGTGCATGTCTTTGTTACTCTTTGCAGTACATGGAGGCATGGGATATCACTTGCAACTTTATATAGAAGAAGCATGCTCTGGCCTGGTTTAAGCCTGCTGGTAATGTTTTAATAACTTTTGTCCAAGTATCATTTCTTTTTCTTTTTCTTTTTTCATTGCCTTCACTTTTTCATTGTAAATTCCAATATTTTTTTCTTTTTTAATTTGATGTATTAGCAAAATTGAATTCTCTGGAGTATGCATAGATGTTTGTGTGTATCATACACTACTATTATGCTTGTTGTTTAATTTATACAGTTTCCCTGCGATAAATTTATGATTGTTGTTGGTTCCCAAGATAAACTGTTGGATCAATCCCTGTGATTTTAAGTCTTTTGGATAAAGTAGCAGCCATCAGGGGAAAGTCTTTAAGATTCTTGTCAGCCTTTAAGAGAGAATTATGGATACTGCTCTAAGGATGTCTGAACACAATAACAATGCAGTAAATTTTTGTTACCAACACATGTTGAACTATTGAAGACATCTGTCAAATACAGTTGCAAGTTCTCTTTAGAGATGTTTGGTCAATGCAATTTCTGTTACGTTATTTTCTATATAAACACTGAACTCTGTCAGTTATGGTATGAGTATTTATCTTCTTCAAGTGAATTCTGTATTTTTCTCAAGTCATTCATAGTTTGTTTTATTTAACTTACCAAATGATTGTAGCTGCAGGATCAGCTGCAATTGCTGTACACTATCTTCTATCTCCGCGCAACTGATATTATTTCCATTCATACAATTCCTAAATCCTAAAGCGCCTCCTTTTGAATGGGCCATAGCACAATGTTCATATTGCAAAAAAAGGAACTCTCAACCTCATGTGTGGCATTGTCTATTTACCATTATGTAATCATATTCTTTAAAACAAAAGCTTCTTTATGATACCGAGTGCTTGGAAATTCTTTTGGTTTCCAACTTTATAAAAATCTGATAAAGACATAATGCATCCTTGTCTAGTGAAGTCCAGGATATGATCATCGTTATTTACTTGAGGAAAATAAGGATACGTGTATATGTCTAAAAGTTTATCCTCTCTGACATTCCAGCTTGTGTGCACAGTTGTTTTAAGTCCGGGATATGACTGTTCCTTTATTTGTGTTCATTTTCTTTCAGATTGTTGGAGACAGAAAAGGTGCAGTTTTTGGTGGCTTGGTTGAGGCACCCCTAAGACCAACCAACAAGAGAAAATATCAGGTGGTTAAATTAAATATTTACCTTTGATCATTTGGACAGTATTTTCTTTTAAGAATCATGGTAACGCTGAATTTTGAACAGGGAACAAACAACACCTTTGTCTTCACAAATACACCTGGCCATCCTGTGATATTCCGCCCCACAGGTATTTCCCTCTGTGCACTCTAGGCAGCAAATCTGATTCATAACTTGTGATGGAAAAAATATTAGCTTTGATTTCATTCATGTGTTAAAAATGTTATTCCTTGCATTAAAAAAATTGGTTAAATTGGAATACTCTAATTGATGAGTTATGATGTTTGTGAGTATG
Source organism: Vernicia montana (assembly GCA_949750685.1). NCBI lineage: Eukaryota > Viridiplantae > Streptophyta > Magnoliopsida > Malpighiales > Euphorbiaceae > Vernicia > Vernicia montana. The sequence continues at coordinate 5,655 of CATKHJ010345742.1, read as the reverse complement.
TGTCCTTGGTAAATGGTTAAAATAGGTGACAAGGAAATATATTGGGAGTACATTTGCCTGTAGTTGCTAAGTATAGGATTATTAAGCTGTGGGTTTTCTTTCAGTGCCTTTGACTTTGGTAAACAGATGTATTTTAGGCATTGTTTCCCAAAGGACCCAAAATGTACTATGTATTTACATTTTGCCTATTTAACGTTTTAGATGAAGTATACACTGCATACAGCTGCAAGAACATATTATATTCCTCTGCCCTTTGTCTCTGAAATCCCAATGGCTTTGACATGAAGAACATAAGATATTCAGTTGCCACATGACATTGTCATGATTCTTGGAGCATTCTACATTATTGTCCTGATGCTAGGACTCCTATCATCCAAAATGTTGTTCTCAATGCTCTTTTTGTGTTAGGAAGTAGGAAATGCTTGAGTATAGAATCTTAGAAAATCACATCTGAACATAGCATTTTAATTCAGAAATCACAACATAGATGCTCTGAACATACCAGTTTGAGCATTAAAACTATGATCGGTAAGACACATGACCAATATGCAAACAAATATAGCTGGAAGCAATACAGTATGCAAACACCCATGGCCTGCCTGAGGCGTTTCCACAAAATGGTGCTGGGTATGAGTTGAAAATCTAGTTCAGAATCTCTCTTTAGCAGTGTACTAATGACAGTATTGAAACAGGTGCAAATCGCTATTTCACTTTGTGCTCAACTGACTTTCTAGCAATTGGTGGAGGTGGCCATTTTGCGCTGTACTTGGATGGTGATCTGTGAGCCCTTGTTTTCCTCTCTGTTATTTATTTACTTGTTATACAACCATTAGAGTCGTGAATTGCATGTCCATTTCCAAAAATAAAATTTAACAAAGGTGAGAGCACTCAAAATTATACTGATATTGTTAATTTCCATCAAAGATTAAACGGATCAAGCTCAGTCTCGGAGACCTATGGAAACCCTTGTCTTGCACACTCGGAAGACTTTGAAGTTAAAGAAGTTGAGGTATGTACAGAGCTACTCCCTCCACACTAACACACATATGATCTTTAATGTAGCTCACTAGGGTGAGATGTCTTTCGCTTTCTGTACAAGACATCACTATTCACTAGCATGAAATAAGTCAAAGCTTTTCTTTAATTTGTTTCTTTCGAACTGTAGCTATGGGGCTTTGTATACGGTTCGAAATACGAGGAAATACTTGCTTTAAGCAGAACAGAGACTCCTGGGATTTGCCGGTGGTAAATATTCAAGTATATGACTGATCTTATTTCATTATGGTTGTCAATGTGGATCAGTTGGTTTTGTTTGATGCGGTTGAATTATGTTCAACGTGGACTTGTTCAACTAGTATAAGGCATCTCTGGTAACTATCAACCTATGTAGATAGACAGACCCTGTATATATGAAATACCTTAAAGTTTTGGATATTGACAGTAAAGTGGCTAATAATACTAAGCAGAAAGTATTTTCAAGACTTGTAAGTTCTAACATATTCCAAGTATATATGAGATTTGCTGCTTCATTTTAGACACCTAAAACATTGAAAATTCGTTATCTACCATATCATTATAAATGCTCAGAATAGCAGAAGAATTTTCGTAAATGTATGATCCATGATTAGAAATAGGGGAAGGACAACATATATATAGCTCAAGTCACCTCCTTTTAAGAGAGATTTCAATTAATTTGAGATGTTTTTTTGCAGAGACGTTATAATTAATCCTTTATTATCAGGAACTCCCTAGTTAGAAATGCTTGTTTGGAGCTTTTATACCGTTTGAGGAATTGTTAGAAGAATGTGTTGTACTTGTGTTTCCACTGTTCAATCTTTGATGTAGATAATATGAAATGCGTGCATGGTTAACTATAAAACATAAGTATGCATATGCAAGTTGGGATTTGGATCCTCAGTTGTTAGAAATTAATAACACCTATTATGTTTTGACAATTTACACTTTTAAAAACAAAATGAATGATTGAATTAAAAAAAATAATTAAAATTAAAAATTTCAAGGAGTTATTAATTACATTTTGAAAATAAATCTCAACTGTGCAATTTTGAATTTAATGATTAACATTTTACAAAAAGTGATAAATGATATTCATAGAAAGAGAATTTCATTTCATGCAAATTGGAGTATTTTAATGATAGATATAAAAAGGGTAATACGAACTCATCTCTTGATAAAGTAATGAATAACAAAACCATATCATCATTATCATAGTTGAGGACTCAAAGTACAATTCGATAATAAACAACAATTCATTAGTAGAATATTTGAGGTTGAGGAGCATGTTTTCTGTGAAAGGAAAAGCTAATTAAGTAATAAAATAGATAAACAACATTTTTATTTTTATTACTTTTAATTCTTGAATTGGATGAGCTACATAAATGATAACTCACTTGTTCTTGGTTTAAACCTCCACCTTAATTATTAAGCAAAGGCCGATCGAGAGCCTTTTTATTAGTATTTCTTGGTAAATTTATTTTATGCTGGTGGATGATTTGTTGCTTTTCTCCCAATCATATTGTTCATGGTCTTAGGATGCCTTGCTGCAAGGAGTTTTGCCACTTTTGTTGCTTTTCTCCTAATCATATCGCCAATGACATGAATATACTTCGCTTTAGTTGGTGGGGGATTTAAAAAAGTTGCTTCTCTTCCTCATATTCATCTTCTTCCTCATCAGAACCCTCATCATCTCTGTTAAATTGTCTGCGTACAGGAACAGATCTGTCAATAGGGTCACCACGAGCTACATTTACTCTTGGCCTTTTGTCATTATTTCGATTCTGGTTCACATCAACACCAAGAGCATCTATTCAATCTACAATCTCATCAAATCACTCCTCGAAGCAACGGAATATGAGATTGATCCGTTGTTCAATGTGTCCATGAAAACGTTGCTCCAATTGTTGCAACTCTTCGTCCCCAAGGGTTGAGGCTCCAGCCTCCTGAACAATGCCATGAAGACCATCGTCATTACCACAAGTCGCCATGGAAGCTCTAATACCACTTGATGCTGCGTAATAAGCGTTTAATAGCAAACACAAAGGTTTAGGCTAATTGTAATTTTATTAAAATGGAATATGCTTGAGACTTATATATGTCTCAAAACCCTAATTTTGAATAAGGCAATAGAATTAAAAGAAAACAAACTTATTACAAGTACCAAAAATAAAGTCTGACACTAAAAGTGGCCAATTAGAGGCATAAATGTATGATTTTGGAGTTTGAAACGGACTTATCTAAACTTAGCATATTGAAGCTGTGATCACTATTTAATTACAATGCCTTAGTATCCCTGAAATGAAAAGAAACCCAAATCTTGCTCGGACTCCTGAGACCCTAATTTTCATAGGTGTATCCCTTTTGTAATATCTTGAAAATTTGTGTTATATTTATTTATTTATTTGTTTACTATTTTCTTTATGTATAAATTTAAATTAAAATGATATATATATATATATAAAGAGAGAGAGAGAGAGAGAGAGAGCTGCCAGCCAAATCCATTGCCGTCTGGTGACTTCCAGCCATCACGTGCGCCACCAGCAGGAAGGCGGGACGCCAGCGAGTCCATAGGCAGGAGCGGCAAAGCAAACGGCCACCAGAGCTCCCCTACGCGCAGAGAGAGAGAGAGAGAGAGAGAAGGAGCTGCAGGCCAAATCCACTGTCGTTCGGTGACTTTCGGCTGTCACGCATAACATCAGCAGGAAGGCGGGAAGCCGGCGAGTCTGTGGGCAACAGTGGCAAAGAAAACGGCCACTGGAGCTCCCCTATGCACCGTCCAAGCGATCGCCGGCGAGGGAACTTCAAGGGCCGATTTCGGTCGATTCTGGCATCCATTTCCGGCGATTTAGGCACCGTTGAGCCCCTTTTTTCTGAACTTTCCATTGGTGCCCATTTGATCCTCGAACGATTACCGGTTTGTCAGATCGAAAACCACCATCTTCGAGTATTTATGGGCTTTTTCTGGCGTGTTAATGGCATGTGAGAGAGAGTGGGGGTGATTTTCAGTTTCTACTCATAGAGACGAAGCTGCCGATATATTTTTCACCACCAACCACTGTGAGCGGTGGCAGTCCGGCTACAGTCCAATGAGCAGAAAAACTTTAGTAGATTTTAAATGTATTTTTAAGTTCAATTGGAAATTTTAAATGTTATTATGAGAATTGAAATGTTAAAATTTTTTGGTAAGATTTAATTTATAAAATTATATATTTTATGTGATAAATGTTTAATTATTAAGTATATATAAATATATATATTCATTTCAGTAATTTAAGAATTTAATTATGTTATGAATTTATTTTTAATCTTAAAAATGGATGTATGTATATATTTTATATTAATTTAATCAAATATTAATATTATTAATAATTTATAATAACCCTATGATATAGTTATATTGAAATCATAGTTTTAAAAGAATTTAAAACATTATTATATTTTAAATAACCAATGAACTTTTAATTTTAAGGTAATATTTATAATGTTGAGAAGGAAGGGATGATGATGACTTGTAGGCTCCGGATGGGCAATTGATGTATTGAGCTATTGTGATATTATTTTCGGGTCACAATTTAATTACAATATCTTAGCATTCCTAAGATGCAAAGAAACAAAAATTATACTCGGACTCCAGGGACTCAAATTTTCAAAGGTATACCCCTTTGGTCTTCAAAACCCGTTGTAGTTTTTATTAAATGATTAATTCATGCATTATTTTGAACATTTTTAGGTTCTAGCTAGGGTCACAGTTTAATTACTGTACCTTAGCATCCTTAGGATTCAAAGAAATCAAAATTTTGCTCGGACTCTCGGGACTCAAATTTTCAAAGGTATACCCCTTTGGTCTTCGAGACCCGTTGTAGTTTTTATTAAATGATCAATTCATGCATTATTTTCAACATTTTTAGATTCTAGCTAGGGTCACAGTTTAATTACAAAACCTTAGCATCCTTAGGATTCAAAGAAACCAAAATATTGCTCGTACTCCCGGGACTGAAATTTTCAAAGGAATACCCCTTTGCTCTTCGAGACCCATTTGTTGTTTTTAATAAATGATCAATTCATGCATTATTTTGAACATTTTTTGGTTCTAGATAGGGTCGTAGTTTAATTATAATACTTTAGCATCCTTAAGATGCTAAGAAACTAAAATTTTGCTCGGACTTCCGGGATTCAAATTTTCAAAGGTATACCCCTTCGGTTTTCGAGACCCGTTGTAGTTTTTATTAAATAATCAATTCATACATTATTTTGAACATTTTAAGGTTCTACGTAGGGTCACAGTTTCATTACAAAGCCTTAGCATCCTTAGAATGCAAAGAAACCAAAATTTTACTCAGTCTTCCGAGACTCAAATTTTCAAAGGTATACCCCTTTGGTCTTCTTGACCCGTTGTAGTTTTTATTAAATGATCAATTCATGCATTATTTTGAACATTTTTAGGTTCTAGCTAGGGTCATGGTTTTATTACAATACCTTAGCATCCTTAGGATGCAAAGCAACCAAAATTCTGCTCGGACTCCCGGGACTGAAATTTTCAAAGGTATACCACTTTGGTCTTTGAGACCCGTTGTAGTTTTTACCAAATAATCAATTTATGCATTAATTTTAACATTTTTAGGTTCTAGCTAGGGTCAC
>CATKHJ010345533.1:0-16601 GCA_949750685.1 Vernicia montana | reverse complement strand
AATCACCTGCTCAATCTCACCATCCAATACCATCATTTTCAATATCTGTTCAATCTTATCTTTACCAATTCCACCTGGCACAACACCCAACTTGTTAATACTATCTGATACCTGTTCGACTGAGCCAACTCTTTTCTCAATAAAATTCTTGCAAACTTTTCTCAAATCTTCAATGAATCCCACATCAAGTTCTCCATCTACATACCATTGTCCTCCTGAGAGTTCATCTGTGGGCTGAAATTCTACACCCATATGGTGCTTAATCCTCTTGTTCTTGACATTAATAGTGCAGCAATAGCAAGAACCTGCAACTGAAGAGTAGAACCAATTCGATCTTGAGAGGTGAAGGCATTGAAAAGTGAGATTAAAGGAATTACCGTGTATACTGTAATTTCGTCTATATATATATATATATATATATATATATAATCGGACTTACACAGCAAATCCCAAACCCAACCCAAATATAATCAGGCTTTTTTGAGTTCAAGCCGAATAAATCCTCTGTCCAGGTCTATGTTTTTAGTCGGATGTCCAAGTTTGTCTTTTTAGTTGGATGAACTGAGCCCATGATAAGATCTATAATAAACCTTGAAATTTTGACTTCAAATTAAAAATGAAAAGAGAATAAAGGAATGTTAAATACGAAGCGAAAAAGCCATATTTGTTGCATGCCATAAAGATAAAGAGATCTCTTTCGAAAAAATAAAGAAATAAAGTGATTGACATACAAATATATTGCATTTGGAGGATAACATTTGCACCAGCAAAGACAATCCAACGTATAGATAAGACAGAATCATCAAACAAATAAGTAGAAAACCAAAATAGAGAGAAAAATAATATTTGGAGATTGTACTTTGTATCCTAAATTGATTATGTACTTATCCATATAAATATTCGAGTGATCCCACAATAATTCTAAGGGGAAATCACTCTTTCACGTAGGGGAGGAGCTGAGATACTTGCTGTATCAGAAGCAACATTAATGTTGTTACTGTAAGAGTCGGTCTCAGTGCTATAATAATCGAACTCTTTGGTGGGGATGTTGAGCTACTTAGGCATTACAACTCTTGGCCAAACCAATTGTAGGTACAAACAAACCAAACAACAAAACAATTCAATTAACTTCTGCTCAGCCCAATCTCTCACTTAGTAATCCTCCCATAACCTCAAAATAAAAAAATAACCAAAACCCAAAAACTATAGAAGATAAAAACTAATGTTACACAGAGAGATATATACCTACATTTGAACAAAAACTAAGTTACACAGAGAGATAGATACCTACATTTGATGCTTTGACCAAGGCTTTATCATCCATGGATATTTCACGACTTCAAAAATGTTATGTTTGAGAGGAGAAAAAAATTAAATAAATAAATAAGCAGAAAATACCAAAGGAACAATGGAAGAAAAGCTTTTTGATGCTGAATTAGAAAACCTGATAGAATGGGAACGCCAAAACCTTTTAACTTTAGTAGATGTTGCAATAGCTGAGGAAGAAGAGGTATTGAGTAACTCTAGTTTGAAAGGTAACATTTGGTTTTTCATTATTGGATTGGATTGATGAAAACTTGTGTCTTGATGTGCAGAATCAGGATGATGGAGGTCTATTAACACTCGTTGATGCTGCAATAGGGGCTGAATTTGGAGTTGACAATGACGTTCAAGTATTTTTAAATAGTTGGAGAATATTGCCCTGTTTTTCCTCTTTAACTCCTAGAAATATTTAATTTCAGGACATAGTTACTAAAGCAGATGTCATTGCTGCCGACATAGTTGCTGCCCCTAGACGACGAAGATGAAGAAAGCCAAGTCAGGAATTTTGCATACCTACCGAAGCTAAATTTTGAGAGGCTGGTTCGAAATATTACTGAGCAAATTCGCCCTGATCACTTCCGCTTCCAAAGGGAAGCAATGACGGCTCTCCAGGAGGCATCGGAAAAGTTACTCATTGAGTTTTTTTTCAGATGCTGAATTATGTTGTGCCCATGCAAAGCGCAAAACTCTGATAATGAGTGATTTTGATCTTGTCAAAGATCTTCGTATCTTACATACTCTTTCTCCAAACTTACCAAGCTATGTAAGATACATACTCTTTCTCCAAATTTACCAAGCTATGTAAGATACGAATATCTTTGAAGAGTTTTGACAAGATCAAAATCACTCATCATCAAAGTTTTGCGCTTTGCACTGGCACAGCATAATTCAGCATCCGAAAAAAAACTCAATGAGCAACTTCTTTGATGTCTCCTGGAAAGCCATCATTGCTTTCCTTTAGAAGCGAAAGTGGTCAGAGCGAATTTGCTCAGTAATCTCACGAACCAGCCTCCCAAAATTTAGTTTTGATATGCAAAATTCCCGACTTGTCTTTCTTCTTCTTCGTCCTATAGAAGCAGCAAATATGCCGGCAGCAATGGCATCTGCTTCAGCAACTATGTCCTGAAATTAAATATTTCTAAGAGTCAAAGTGTGAAAGAGGAAAAACAGGGCAATATTCTCCAACTAGTTAAAAATACTTGAACCTCATTGTCAATTCCAAATCCAGCCTCCACCCCTATTACAACATTTGCCTCCATCCCTGCTATGCCCTGAAATTAAAGATTTCTAGGAATCTTAGGAGTCAATGTGAAAGAGGGAAAACAGGGTAGTATTCTCCAACTATTTAAAAATAATTAAACCTCATTGTGAACTCCAAATCCAATCTCCACCCCTATTGCAGCATCAACGAGTGTTAATAGGCCTCCATCATCCTGATTCTGCACATCAAGACACAAGCTTTCATCAATCCAATCCAATAATGCAAAACCAACGTTACCTTTCAAACTAGAGTTACTCAAAAAGCTATGATGCACGGAAACGAAAACGGGAAAACGATAAATAGGGAAATAAAAACGCAGAAACGGTATTTTTAAAAATTATAAGAAACAAAACGTGGAGAAAACATGCAAATATAAAAAATATGAGGGTATATTTGCAAATATTATTTTTATACATATATATTTTTTTAAATAATTATTGAAGCAAATAATACATGTAATTATCAAATTAATACTCTCTTTATTGATTATTATTAATTAGTTGATTTTTTTTAATTAAACAGTAATCCAAATCCAATCATCCACGTAGCCCATGTATCCCAACCCTTCTTTAGAATCTGGTGCCACATTCTAAACTTCTACAAGTCAAGCTCCAACTTACTCTATCACCAAATGCTCAATTGCTGGAAAGGGGATAATCAAATACTCAACACAAAACCCATATGATTAGGAAGATTTCTCCAGATTTTAAGATAAAATGAGTAAAAAACCAACTTGTAATAATAATAACAGTAAATATACTAAACAGTTACAGAAAAAAAAAAAGTAGGGGAGACTTGTAAAATCAACTCAATGCATCCAATTTTGTAGCCCACAGCAAACATCAAATGCAGAGTACAAGATAAATCCACAAACCCAAAAACCAAACAAATTATTAAAAAAAATTAAAGAAATAAAGAAAATGAAGCAAAAAAAAACAGCATAAAATCTATAAATATAAAATTAAAATTAAAATGCAGACCAGAAAACCTAGCAATCTCACATACAAAAATTGGAAAAAAGAAAAAAAAAACAGATAAGTCAGTGAAAAACCCATCTCAGAGAAAATTTGAACTGGGTTTTGATTAATTTTTGGTTTTGTTAATACTTATTGGCTTGAGTCATGAAACCAAGCAAATAACCCAAAACAGTAAGAATACAATTAATAGATCACTTCTCAATAAGGAATTTTTGGGGGAATGCTCAATTTGGGCCTGTACTTTTCCAAATATTCAATTTCGGGGTCTAATTTTTTTTTTTATCCAATTAGGGGCTTTAAATTGTAATTTGGTTCAATTTGATAACTGTCCGTTAATTTGCCATTAACTGCAGTTAAGTGAGACCACTTCATATTTTTTAAATATTAAAATTAAAAAAAAACACATTTTTAAACAATAAAAAATATTAAAATTAAAAACTAAAATTGAAAAAAAAAATCTGGGTTTCATCGAAACCCTGTAGCTTCCTTATTTTCCCTCAAATTTTCTCATCAACCAAACAGGAAAAGAACAATTAATTAAAGATGCATCAACCAAATAGAAAATTAAAAAACCAACCTTGATCCCAAATTGCGATCTCCAGAATTTCTAAAACTGAACTTGCAAGTAATAACAACCTGTAACACTTCCTTGAACTTGAAAAATCTGTGGGCTACACCCTGGTTCTCCTCCAAATTGAAACACATATCTCTCTTAACACTCAAATAAAATTCTGCCATGGAAGATCCAAACTGAATCATGGGTTTCCCCAGAATATGGACTAGCGGCTTTCCTTGGAATCGAGAGGAAGCGAATCGAGCGGGTATAATACCTACAACACGGCTTCGAAACTTTTCGGATCTTCCCAGATAAGCACGAGCACCGACAGCCACAACAATAGCAGCTCCAGCCACAAATTTGGGTCTTCATGATTTTGTTGACGAAGAAGACGAGCACTTTTGCAATCTCTGTGTTGAAAACGTGATATGCGTTTTCAAATTCAAGAAAGCTTTGAATGAGCTTGGTGTGAAATATTGAATTTGGGTGAATTTATTTATTTATTTATTTTGGATGAACTTAGATCAAACCCAAATCTGAGTTAAAAGGGGAATGTGAGTTAAAGGGGAATGCCAATTCACTTGTTCACGCAGATTGGGTTTCGATGAAACCCATATCTTTTTTTTTTTTTTTTTTTTTTTTTTTCAATTTTAGTTTTAATTTTAATTTTAAAATTTTTTATTATTTAAAAATATTATTTTTTAAAATTTTAATATTTAAAAAATATGAAGTGGGATCCACCAAACTGACAGGTCTCACATTGAACCAAATTACAATTTGAAGCCTCTGATTGGACAAAAAAAAATTTCAGGCCACCTATTGAGCATTTAGGAAAAGTATAAGCCCTAAATTGGGCATTCCTCCGGAAATTTTTACTTAAATGCTATTTAAAATAATAATTATGTTATTTTTTGATAACTTACAATTTGCATTTTTCACTCTCTTCCTAATACCAATAATAGAATGAAATAGCAGAATAGGATTTAATATCATGAAATTAAAATATTTTCGCATAAGCTCTGGTTGTGAATACCATTGAATGATAGAATAAAGATGTGCCTGTGTTGTTTGTATGCGCATACTAAGTTTCAACCTCATTCCAAAATGATTGTGTAGTTTATAAGCCATAATGAAGTCACAAGCCATTCCCATAATGTAATAATAACCAAAGATAAAATGCAAGTTCGTTTTTTTGAAGCCAACAACTGAAAATCCTCAAATGAAACATATATTTATGCAGAATACATGGTAAATACAAGACCCACATTGTACATTCCCACTACTTCAGCATCAAAACCAGGCAACACCAATACTCTACATTATAGATAACATGACAAAGGCATGTGATACTTGACCGGAAATCGGTAGGAACTCAGCACTTAATCTTTTCATTATGATTCGATAGCTTGTGCTTAGACAGCATACTCAATGTCACCACTAACATCGATTTCAGATTCCAAATCAGCATCCAAGTCATCAGACGTACCAGCAACTACCTGGTCACTAATCTTACCACCTTCCCCTGGCGTCTTTGCCTCTTGTATGATACACATTATTTCTTCAACACTCTGACTTGATTGATTGCGGTCTGATTCCACAAAATTTGTTTTCTCAATTTCAATTATCTCTTTGGGCAAATTCCTTAGAAACCAAGGGTGCTGCTTAATCTCTGGGATGGTAATTCTCTTTAAGCAGGATTAAACAGTATTAGTGTATAAAGATATTAATATTAAATACCTACAAGACCATTAATACACACCATATCAAATGAAATCCAGTTTTTTCTGTTACCATTTGAAAGCATCTACAAAGAATGTCTATATGAAGATAAAATTTACCTTGCAATGTTTTCTTGGTTACGAAATGTTTTTCTTTAGGCCTTTATTGGTTATGTTAAAGCACCAAGTCTAATGTGGTAAAATTAAGCTTCATGTTCAATATAGGGCTTCAAAGGACCAATTGAAATGTTACTGAATTAGCAGCCTTAGTTCTATATTTAGTAAGATAAGAAAGAAGTTGCTTTTCTTTTATTTAGATTACCATTTATTATAAGAGTTAAAGATAAGATAATTTTGAGTTCAATAGAGCATAGGCTTGACTTGTTATTTGATCTTAAATCGATTCTACATTTTATCTAACAAGTTTATAGAACACAAGAAAAGCTCCAACTCTTCTTAGATATCATTTGCAATGCCAGTCCTTTATAACAGCCCCCAAAATTTTTTGTTTTCCTTTTTCAATTAATTCATATAAAAATCCACACAAGTTTCTAAACCTGTACCCAAAAAAAAAATCAGTTCAATGACAATTTTCAGATGCTATCCTAATTCCTACATATGGAAAATGTTAGGAGGAATTACCTTTGCAGGATTGGCAACAAAAATACGAGAAAGGAGGTACTTGCAATCTGCAGAGATACGAACATAGTCTGGTATGGAGTACTGAACACTCATTATTCTCTGTGGAAGTTAAGAATGAATTCAATGTTGGTATTATAAGCACAAATCCAATTGGAAAAAGAAGAGAGAAGATTCATCAACCAACTATGACACTAATTTTTGGAAGGAACTCACCCCAATGGTCTTACGGAAATTTCTAGGATCTTCAGGATCCTCAAAAGGGTATGATCCCACCAGCATCACATAAAGTGTCACTCCACATGACCAAACATCTGCAATCTAAAACTGATAAACTGTCAAATTACCAAGCAAAGGTAAGAAGGCATCATTTTTCATCTAATAATGACAGGACAGGGTAATTTTATAGCTAAATCAAGAAAATTGACCGGGATAACTGTCAGGTAAAATGCCAGTCATGTGCCAGACATGTTGAGGTAAAGGGATTTGTAGTCTTTTGATGCTAAAGTTAATTTTGTAAACATCAAGTTGAATTTATTTCCACTGTTATCTGACAATTAGATCATATTTGCAAACCACCATCAGCAACTCTACACTGGCAATAGTCAGCTTAAGCAGACCATATCACTTGTAGAACAGCTAATAAAATATACAAGCTCTGCAATATGAAGACCAAAATGGTATGTTCTGACTTTAATAGGAGATTAATGAAGGTAAGACCCTGCAAAGTGATGCATTAAAGAGCCTCAGCCAAATGAATATGTTACTTATGGTGCTCTACAATGTTAGAAAGTGGAGCTCTCTGATTTGGACAATCAAGATAGTGGTTTTCAAAGAAAAGAGAAGGAATTAAGCAAGTGGTAACTCGTGCGAAATTAAATGCCCGCAAGCCTTGCATCTGGATGTTTTATCAGTGTATAGAAATTGCCCCTTAACAAATGCAATTTCTTGTCTTTTCCTTTCCTAATTTAATGGCTAATTCAGAAAATAGTATATCATGGAAACAACTACAACTTCTCAAAGTGTGACATGGAAAAACAACACTTTGATTAAAGATAAATAGAAGCTGCATAATAGAACACTAACTATACCGTTCCAAAAGGATCTAGTTTTCTCCTCAAATCAAGAGATTCAAGGCATAATCCAAGACTATAAAAAACACTATATAAACCATAGACCAATCAAATTCTTCACACCTTGCCAATACTTCTTTTAGTTTGATGGTTCCACAGTATTTCTTCTTTTTTTTTAGCAAACAAAAGATGCTCAGGCTGATAGAAATTGTAGGTTTATATACAGATTAAATAACAGAAATACAGAGTTACGCTTTATAGAAAAGTAGGATAGTGAAACCTGAAGTGTGCCTTTAGCTACGTTTGATGGCAAGAAAAGCTAGAGAGGACTGGCATTTAGCTATGTTAAAAACTGAGTACCTCTAGAGAGGACTGGCATTTTAGCTATGTCAAAAACTGAGTACCTTTCCATCATATTCCTTTCGTGATAGGACTTCAGGAGCAATGTATGCTGGTGTCCCAACTGTCGATTTAGGTTGCGAGTGCAACAAAGAAGACTGAAATTAAAAATACAAACAAAAAAATAAAAAATTGAAAAGGAAGAATCTTATGAAGTAGACAGAGGAAAATTGGACAAAGAAACAACCTTGGAGTAACCGAAGTCACATATTTTAAGTCTTGGAGTAGGGCTTCCATCCAAAAGCGTGTTTTCAAGCTTCAGATCCCTGTGACAAATTTCCTGCAACAAAAACAACAAATTGCATAAGCTCAGGAAAAAAAGCATAACAAGAAACTGAAAACTCACAATATCATACCATGGAATGGCAGTAGCTAACTCCGGATATTAGTTGCTGGAAGAAAAATCTTGCCTGTAGCAAAAGGGATTTGCCAATTAGATATTCATCAGTGTACTAAATTGGAGAAAAAATCATCCAACAAGATATAAGCTAAGGCTTTAGAACCTCATCTTCACTAAATCGACCAGCACTGCATATCCTTGCAAAGAGTTCACCTCCAGCTGCATATTCCATGACAATTGCTAAATGCGTTGGAGTCAATAAGACCTGTGTGGAAAAAAAATCTGTTACAGTATGTTTGTGGTTATATTCAACTCAAAAAGAGAAGCCCTCTTATGACTTCCTTTAGACCATATTAACTTATAAGTTAGGAGAGTTTAGGCAAATCAACCTAAATGTGCTTCTGCGGCACGTCAGGCTTAAAAAATTATAAACTTAGTGGGGAAATTAAGGAAAGGGTTTGATGTTTTAGATTGTGTTGGTGTTAGGCTCATCTTGTTACAACATTGTCAGACGTTGCCGAGGAGCACAATTGCATGGGCTTGCAGGGTGCTTTAGTTGTGGACCCTTTGCTCAAGAGGAATGTGCTAGGAAATATGGTTATGGACAAAACCAAAGAAAGTGAAAGATTGATATTTGTAATTAATCTTGCAATATTCTCACACTAGGTATATATACTAGGAAAGATTTAGTATTAATTGTAATGTGACACAAGAATTTGGCATATTCATGAAGAGGTTGCCCTGTGCATAGGAACTTGCATGGCCTACTACTAGCAACTTGGGCTCTAGCATTTTGGGTTGTGTAAATAGCTCTATGAATGTCCAGATTGCTCTTAGTATGCACCATAAAATGAAGGACATGACATGCTATTGTACAAAATTTTTACATTGTGTGCAAATATATTTGAAGTTTGAAGTTGAAAAGAGCTATTGCTTGTTGTGATAATAAGTGTCTCAGGATTGCAACCATATGGGTGCAGATTCAAATCCTGAGAACAGCCAATCCATGAAAAGATTCTAAAGCGCAGCAATATCTTCAAGTTCCTTCGACTGGAACCCTATATTAAGGACTATAACTGGGTAAATAGCCTCTTAATATTCAAATATTCAGTCTAATAGGTTCAGGTTCTTAGTTCGCTAGACTTAGTTGTATATTCACCCTCAATATAGAACTCAGGTCTTTCTGTGACTGTGCCTGTGTATTTATGTGTTGGACCTTAGACTCATGCAGATGACACCTCAATCAGATAAAAAAGTGAAAAATATATGTGAAAAAGGAAATATAAAGAGTGTTGCACCTGAACCAGTATTGGCTGAGCAAAGATAGCATAATTACAAAAGGATAAATAATTGCTAATTTAGGGCTTTTTATCTAAGTTGTGACTACTGTAATTTTCAATTATAAGGCTATTTATTGGAAGCCCAAGATTGTGTGAGACAAACAGAATTAATCTCTTACCTCTTTGAACCTGACAATATTTGGATGCCTTAGTGATCTGTGATTGATGATTTCTCTCTGGACATTCTCATCAATCTGACACCAGAAATAGAATCCATATTTATAAAACTAAAATATTCATGTACACATAAATTAAGGTATATGACAAGGTAACATTAGAAAAGAAAATTTTATTAGTGAATGAACATTGGACGCGTTCAGAAGCATGATGGCTTCAAACAGCCAATTGTAACATAAACATCACCAAACTACATAGGTAGCATTGGTCAATAACTCATTAAGAAAATGCTAACCAAGTCATGATGATTTCATGGTAAAGAAAAATAATACTCAGTGAACAGAAGTGTTGAGGTACAACAGTGTGGACATATATGGTGCTTAAATAGCATTACTGAACCGGTGAATAATTTGCACATCTTGTTCTATCAAATTCATAAACAAACATCTTGTTATTCCAAGTCAATATTTTATGTTTTATAATGAAAAAAAAAAGAGAAAAAGAAACAAGAATGAACAAAAAAACCAGAGATATCTACAAGGTTAAAGTAATGGCTCATTTGTCAGGATAGACATAACAGACAAAATGCAACTTTAGTTAATACACACATGATATATTCTTCGATTTTCATTCTGTATAGATGACAGAAAAACAAAGACTTGAGGTCTTATCATGCTGTTGTCCATCTGTACACTATCTATCCATCCTATCATTTCACATGTTAAAACTGAAAGAAGTTGCTAGTGTCTGGTGCTTTAACCAGGGAAGAGTTTGGAGATTTGGAAAAGCAAAGAAAAATTCATGTAGGTGACTTGGGAAAAAAAATAAAAAGAAGACAGTGTCTTTGATAGTTATTGTCAAAAGGAATTTGAAAGTTTTGGAGAATTAAATTGCTGTGATTGAGAGAATTGCAGCAAAAAATTAATGCCGCATCAACATTTATCATACTAGTGGTATAATTCGTATCCCGAAACGTAAACTATCCCACCCTGATTATTACTTCCATAGTGCAACGAGATAACAAATTCTTTTTTGATTTATCAGTCCAAGACCCAATCTAGGCAGATGGGGATGGCTCCACCCAGCTCCCAATTTAGGCAAAAAGGGAACATGTGCCAAATTCAGTCAACCACTATGATATTCTGGTCAGTATATTTTCTCTATATACTGTATTTATCAAGTGTCTTTGTTGTTATTTTCTTTTTAACATTAAATGCAGTATTTACCAGTACAAAATATTGTAATAATCAGCTGCTATAAGCAAGCAATAATGTAATCAGCAATGAGCAAAAGTATAACAAACGCTGCTTTCTAGGTAGTAAAGATACCATTGTTAATATTTAAGAACCTTATTATTTAATTAGCAAACCAATAGAACTCTCCATAACAGAAAGAAAAGGTAGTTCAAATACATTTGAGTATAATCTAAGACAACCATGCAATTCAAAAATTTAATAACCAAGTGAAACGTGAAATGGATCTATTATCACAATCTAAAATTGAGAATCCTTAATCCATGACAGAAATGAAAAATCATAACCATAAAATTTGAACAAAGCCTAATCAACAACTGGTAGAAGATAAGATAAACCCATTTCTAAATGCCAAACCATCCAAGTAAGTAATGTAAAACTGAAGACAAGAATTCACAATTCAAATACATGATAATAAGAATTTTTTCTTAAAACAAATACCTTTTTCCCTCTTTCTATGTACTTTACAGCAACAAGCTCCTTTGTCTTCTTATCCCTTACTAGTCTTGCCACTCCAAAATTTCCAGAACCAAGCTCCTTAATTAGTTCATACCTCTCCTCCATCCTTACCCACCACACCAAGACAAATAGGAAAGGAAAAAGAAAGAAAATTTCTAAAACACCCCAAAAATGATCCACCAAAGAAAAAAGAGAACAAACAACAAAACCCAAAAGGAAAAAAAAATAACCAAATGGGAAAACTAGAGAAACAAAGAGAGAGAAAGACTTTATAAATCAAGAAGACCAAACAAATGACAAACCTCACCAAACAAATAAACAAATAGATAAAATTTAAAAAAAAAAAACTATAAAGAAAGGTTCTTGGAAAGCAAGAAGACCACCTAGCAACCCCTTTTCTAACCAAACTACTACAATGGGTCTTCTTCTAAGAGTTCATAAGAGAGTTTTTTAAGCTCAAAAAACAAACTTCTAGTCTATTTCTACAGCATAAACAAAATACTCTTATAAAAAAATCCAACTTTACCACAAAGGCTCGTCTTTACTCAATAAAGTCATTATCTATTGAAAGTTCAGTAAGTTGAAGATAAAGAAAGGTGAAATTGGATTGTTCTGCACTGTTTCTCTTAACCACGTTTCATATGAAGAGTCGCTTGCAAGTGTCGACTGTAGAGATGGCGATTATGACACTGTAAAACGACATCGGCTTATGTTATCTGACACGCGGTGAGTTTTTTAGGCAAATCTTGTACAATGGCGGGCGAAGGATAAGATATTTTTTTGTATTTTTTATTAATAAAAAATTACTATTTGGTTTGAAACAAAATGCTGGCTTAGATTTTTTTTTTTTTTTTTTTTTTTTTTTTTGCCCATAAAATGTTGGCTTAGATGACCAAATCCAATGTAGCAATAAAAGAATCTAAATAGACTCTTTTTTATTTTATTTATTTATATTTTGGATGTATTAAGCAAGTGAGAATTTTATATTGAAATTGAGTTTTTTATTTTGAAAAATAAATTTAAAAATTACAGATGAGTTAGAAAAGATTATAGAATGGACAGGCTAGACAAATGAATTCAATTAGTGTTGTCACAAAAACAAATTATTATTAATCATAATCTTTCACTTCATATAATTAATACTATTTTAAGAAAATTCATTACAAGAGTATATTATTATATAATTTCCTATAAAATTCTAAAATTAGATAATAGATAACAACATACTCTAATGTTATTAGAGTATTTAATTCTAAAATTTAAACATTTATATATATATAAATTATAATACGAGAGAAAGTTTGTAAAAAATATTTAATTCTAAAATTTAAACAGTTATCAATAAAATGGAAAGTAATATTTATTTTCTAATTGATTATTTCATCAATATGAAATACAATTAAAAAAAAAATTATGTTGTGTTTTGATTTTTATAAAAGTAATTGTTTTGGATCGTTTGTAGTTTGTATGGTATAAATTAATTAAAACCACGATAGCATAAAAAAAAAAAAAAAGATTATTCTCCTGAGAAAAAGACAAAAAAGCACTTGTATTTATACTATAACACAAAGGCTTTGTACAGTTAAGAATACAATAGGCTAAATTAACGAATAACCTTTTTAGTAGGGTTGCGCTTGCGCTGTACTAAAAAAAAAAAAAAAAAAAAAAAAAAACTTTTTCTCTCTCAATTTTTTAGTTAAGATATACTATTTTTTTAGGTGAATTTAAGTTTATGTTCTTATTTTTTTGAAGTTTTGGTTTGTCCAGATATACTATTTTTTAATTTATTCTAATTGTTTTATCCTTAGATCTTAAGGTTTGATGTGTTTTTTTATAAATAATTTTTATATTTATTATTTTTTTAGTAATTTTTGACATCTTAATTTATAATTTATCTTTTTTATTTGATCTTGAAATTAGTGTGTATTTTGTTATTTGATTAATTTTATAAAAAGTTATATGAATTTTTCAAATATAGTAGATGATTGGAAGATTCACATTAGACTCGTAGAAAAACCAGAAAGTGAACAATGGTAGTTTGAGCTTGTTTACCGCCGAATGCTCCATAACTTATAACCAAAATGAATTTGATGACTATAACTATTTTCTGACTCTAGGCCTCATGCTGGAGTTGAGTTTTCTTACGTTTCTTTTGGCCTGATGCTAAAGTTTTTAAGAGTGTGGTGGTCCAATTCTCGTGTCAAATTTATACAAAAACAACAACTATCACAATCGCCATGCTGCGGATATAATATTATCGTGTAAATTTAAAGTTAATTTAATTATTATGTACTTTTAATTTATTAGTGTAGATATATTTTTTTATTTTTTTATGTATCATAAAAAAATATTTAACATAAATAATTATATCAATTAAAACACGTCATATAATATTTATTAAGCATATTTTATTTTTTAAAAGTTCAGCGTTTGAAGTTAGAGAATATTCAACCATATTGATAAACATCAATTGTTCTTAATTTATGTAAAATTTATGGCAAGTAGAGCATCATCTATATCCAGTAGAGGATCAATCTATCTGAAATGGAGCAGCCGAAGAAGAAAATTAAAGTAGTAAAACTGGTCCTCAAAACGGTACACCACATAGACTTAAGTGGCACAGAAAAGTAAATTTCTCATAACAGGCAAGAAAATCATTTACAGGAAATGCAATTACAAAGATGTCCCTATTAAAACGGTGTTGTTTTGTAACTTGATTAACAAAAATTAGAGAGCGATTACAGTAATTCATTCGAATAAATGGCACCGCATAAGTTTAAGTGGCACTTAAGATAAGGACAAAAAAGTAAATTTATCGGAAGGGCAAGAAAGTCATTTATAGAAAATGCAATTACTAAGATGCCCCTATTAAAACGACGTTGTTTTGTAATCAGAATAACAGAGATCAAGGGCGATTACAGTAATTCATCTGGATGAAATCAATTGCGGATTCACTATTCTTTCTACAGTGAAATCTGCATGGCTTTTATATATATGTAATAGATGTAATAGATTTCAACCTCATTTATATACCAAAAAGAAAATCATTTCAATGTACCAATAATTTTTTTATTCAACGACATTGAAATCATTTTTAAAGTTGAAAAATATAATTTCGGATTCCAAATAAAATTAAATTTAAAAAAAAAATCATTTGAATTCTAAGATTATTGAATAAAAAAATAATATGATTGATAAAAAAGTTAACCCTTTTAATAATTTATTATAAATTTTTTAGTTTGAATTTGGATAGTTTGACTTTAATTGAATTAGAAAAGTGAACTTAATATAGATAATTTTTCTTTGATCATATTAGAAATAGCGAGCTTATAAAATGTGTAAACAAACTTGTTTATAAATTGATCTTAAATTTAAAAAATATTAATTTTTTAAAAAGTTCAATCTATCCAACTTGTAATTTTTTTTATAAATTAAGATTTGTAATCCAACTCATAAATAGATCTACTAAAAACTGACCAATACAATATCTATAATTGAACGATGATATCATCATCCTACTTAAAAATAATAATAATAATAAAATAATTTGACTAATGAAAACTAGTAGTTGTGTTTGATATGGGTTCAATTATATTTTAATGAATGATGATCATAGCTCATAAAAGTAGCCCATAAAGAGAAGCCCAAAGTCCAAAATTCAATATATATAAACACCAATGCCCTTAAATTGATAAGATTGTATAGGAGAGATCAATCCACCGCCACCGCCACCGCCAATTAAAAAAACCCAATAAAAGCATTACATTACATCATGCTTTATAATTTGGAAACTACCATTACAAACAAGAAAGTCTTCGAGCCTTGATTATTCTTTATTAATTCTTTAATAAAAATTAAAATCAAAATACATTAAAGAAGTTTGTTGCATCACAACTTCTAACTGAAATTCTGCTAGCTTTTTCAATAAAAACGATGTCGACTTACATTTATTTTGTTTGTATTTTTTTTTTGTTTTCTTTTTCTTTAAGTGAATTAATTAACCAAAACATAACTTAATAATAAGTGTATATATGATCTGGACAATATATTCAAATTCGATTTTCTTGCTCCAAAAAATTAATTAATTAATTCTTTAGACCAATTTAACTAGATATTCAGTGACGGAGTCATCAAAATTTTTTATAATGATCAAATTTCTTAGATTATAATTTATATTAAGATAATATATATAATTAAATCAACTTTTATATATTCAAAGAAAATTTTTACTTAAAATAAAATGTCAAATATAATATATGGCCAAATTTTTATAATTTTACACCTAAAAATTTTTGTATTTTGAAGGTTAGGAGGCCATAGCTGTAATACCCTGATTTTTATTTATCTTTTTGAAAATATTATTTTCACATGGAAATAAAATTATTTAACTCGATTTATTAAAATTGAATTATTATTTAAATTAAAGTAAATACATTATATATATATATAAAGTTTAAGTTATTATTATTATTATTATTATTATTATTAAAAAAAAAAGAGAAAGAAGAATCGGGAAGAGGAAGAAGAAACACAGAGAGAGAGAGAGAATTGAAGCCGAAAACCGACCACCGGCCGACTTCCGACCGTCACCGCCCATGCCATCATGTAGCATGGTGTCCGGCGTCCTCACCAGCATCGGTCTTAGGTCGGACCGTCGTCGAAAAAGAGAGAACGCGCCAGATGAAGACTTCTCGCCGGCCGAAGGTTTCGAAGCCGATTCCGGCGGCGGATGGCTGCGATTCTGGTGTCTATGGAACGGCCTCGGTGAGAGCTTCATTTCTATACCTGTCTCGCCTTCTGAAAGCCACCAGAGAGGGAGATCGAAAAATGAGTGTTCGAACCTTTCGAGCCGATTTTCGGCGAAAGGGCGGCGAGTGGGTGATGTTTTTGAGCTCCTGGCGTGAAATCGAGTCGAATGGTGTGGTTCTCGACTCCAGCAGCCGCCAGTGGCAGCGGCGCGTGGCCGGCCGGTCGCCGGAGCGTGGATTCACGCGCCACCGGTGAACCAGTGACTCCAGATTTTCAGAAAATTGTATTTTTCATGTACGTCGCGATTCCGGAATTAGTTTATGAGAATTCGACCCCGGTGAGCCTGAAACGCTAAATTATTGATTTATTTACAGTGTTTTAATTACCCGAAAGTTAT
>CATKHJ010345314.1:0-28531 GCA_949750685.1 Vernicia montana | reverse complement strand
AGCGATTTTGTGATTTTCCTAATACCCATAAGGGTTAGAGGAAATACTCTCATTTACTTGTGGATGTTTAAATACCCGCACTTTAAATACTTGCTCTTTATTTTTCCTGTCTCATAAATTATGCCATGCTCATGCATTATTGCCATCAACATCCGTCATCCATGAAATCATTTTTCAAAAAGTCAAATCAAATTTAAATGCCAAATCGAGATTATTCAAAATCAAAAACAGTCCCCGAGCCCAAACTTGGTTCAAAAATTAGTGATTTTATCCTTGGGTAAATTAATCAAAAGGTTAATAAATTGGAGTCAAATTGGGTTTTTTCCTTAATTTTTTCATTTAAAATAAATTAGGGTGGCGACTCCCGAATCCTTTTCAAAATCAAATCAATTTTCTGAGGCGATAGCCGCTTCCAATCGTGAGCACCAAAACCCATTCCTTAACCTCCCTTAAAAATTGCTTTCGCCTTTCCTTAAGGCATAAATTTTCCCACGAGCGAGGGGAGGGGCGTTCGGGCGAGGCCTCACAAGACTAAGCTTATGGGAATGATTCGTTTGATGCAAAGGCTAATCAAGTAAGCCAAGAGCTCAAGAGGTGAGAAAAAATGAGTGAGAGGACCCCTATATATAGGGTGAAGGTTGGGGAGTGAATTAGTGAAGTTTAGATTGGGATAAAGGGAAAAAGAAGAAAAAAATGGAAAAATGTCGCTACTGCCGTAGGCAGTCCTTGCGAATCCGCAGGGTTGCCAATTTTTTTTTTAATATACCTATATTTTATTATTATTATTATATATTTTTTTGTGATGCAAAATTAAGGGTTCACAATTGCCCCCTTATTAGAATTGTTTTGTCTTTAAGGCGATTCTGATGATAATAAACCTGGAGAAAGGGATGGAAAAAAGGAACCAAAGTGATGTCTAGATTAGTGTTTGGATATGTTTGGGTGGGTAAAGTGATGAAAGAAGATGGTAAAGGAACCAAAGGGATGTATAAATCAGGATTTGGACATGTTTGAGTGACATAAATGATTAAATATGAGAAAAATGACAAAAGGAACCATAGGGATGTTTAGATGATTATTTATAAACATTTATGAGTGGAAGTTGACTGAATATGAAAGCGGAAAAATGAATCAGAGAGAAATCTAGGTCAGTGACTAGATATTTCTGGGTGAAAAATGGGACTGACTTGGATAAGGAGGCGGGGAAAGGAACCAGAGGGATGTCTAGGTTAGACATATCTAGGTGAAAGATTTGTTTGATTTTAAGGTAAATAAGGATGGAAAAGTGAACCAAATTGACACCTAATTGAGAAATTAGACGTTTCTGGGTGGAAGATGATAATGAAATGGAAAAAAAACCATAGAGATGTCTAGGTAATTGTTGCTAGACATTTATGGGTAGATTGGTTGATAAAAGAAGCTTGCTTCCAATATCTTTGGCAGATTTGGATTGGAAGTGATATTTCTGATTTTCTTTTGAGAAAATCTGGAATGAAAGTGATATTCCTGATCTTTTTGGGAAAAAGATTCTAAGGCTATCCTAGGATAGGTCTGATTCTATAAAAGAATCCTAATTCAGATAACGATGGGTTTGATTCTAAAGTTAAAATTGATTTGGTTTAGGTGGAGGACTATATGATTTGTTTTATCTTCAGTCCTGATTCAGGAGTTCGGATTAATGATCCATCTTGATTTAGGAATTCGAATTAATGATCCGTCTTGATTCAGGAGTTCGGATTAATGATCTGTCTTGATTTAGGAGCTTTGATTAGTGACCTGTTTAGTGTGAAATGCATCTGACTATGCAAAACATTATGAATTGGATACCTTGAACTTGAGAGTGCTAATCTTTTAGGAGGAGGGTGCCCCAATTTTGGAAGGATGAGGAAAAATGGTTCGGTTATTCAGCTTTAAAAGGAAGTCAAGGCTAGGTTAGGTTTTGGCCTTGGAAGAGATCATGCTTGGAAGGCTAAATTAAGTGTGGCCTGAAAGGTTATCTTGGAAGGCTCGGTCAGGTGTGGCCTAGAAGGTTAGCTTGGAAGGCTCAGTCAAGTGTGGCCTAGAAGGTTATCTTAGAAGGCTAGGTCAGGTTTTGCCTTTAAGGAGGTTATGCTTGGAAGGCTATGTCAGGTGTGGCTTGGAAGGTTATCTTGGAAGGCTAGATCAGATTTTGCCTAGAAGGTTAGCTTGGAAGGCTTAGTTAGGTGTGGCTTAGAAGAGGTCATGCTTGGAAGGTTGGGTCAGGTTTAGCCTTGGAGAAGATTAGGAAGGCTTGGTTAGATTTGACCTTTGAGAAGATTAGGTAGGAAGGCTCGGTTAGATTTGGCCTTGGAGAAGGTTAGGTAGGAAGGTACAGTTAGATTTGGCCTTGGAGAAGATTATCTTGGAAGGCTAGGTCAGGTTTTGCCTTGGAAGAGGATTATCTTGGAAGGCTAGATCAGGTTTTGCCTTGGAGAAAATTAGGTAGGAAAGCTCGGTTAGATTTGGCCTTTGGAGAAGTTTAGGTAGGAAGACTCTGTTAGATTTGGCCTTGGAGAAGATTAGGTAAGAATGCTCATTTAGGTTTGGCCTTTTCAAAGGTGAAGATTGTGGGTTGTCTTTGTATGACCCATCTATTAAGAGTTTACCTCTGGACATGGCTTTTGGAGGTGATTTGACCAGTTGGTTTGCAAGCTTAATTTTGCAAAGGAGTTGAACTTTAGGGATGATATGATTTGCCTAAGGAGGTTTGTGATGGGCTTTGACTGACTCAGTCCCTTTTTAATCAGCTTGAGGATGATAGGCTTTAGGAGTCGTGACTTGACTTTGGCTTTGCCAAGAAAACTGGGCTTCAAGAATCATGAATCTTTGAGAGACTTGAGATTTTGGTTCTGTAGACGGGCTTGGCCCTTGGAAGATGAGATTTCATCAAGGAGATCTGGGTTTGAAATGATGATAGGTTGGCCCTTTTGAAAAGTTTTGGAGAGATTGTATGATTTTGCTATTGTAGCATGATTTATGGAGACGATAAGCACAACTATCTTATTGTCTAAGACTGAAGAGATTCTTAGAGTGACGAGACTCTTAGGGAGACATTGGATTGATTTGGACGACGACCTGAAAGGCATGCTCTTGGATGGATGATAAGAGCTATTTAACTTTTTGAGCTAAGAGACGTGACGAATGGCATGAAGGATATGCCCCTAATGATATGATAAAGGCTACTTAACTGCTTGAGCTAAGAGACATGATAGATGATAGGAAGGATATGCCCGTATTGAATGATAAGAGCAACGTGACGGATTGCTAAAAAATGATATGGAGGACATGCCCATGACAAATTAACAAAAGACGATTCGGAAGGCGTGCCCCTAATAAGGGATCAGCCGAAGGATGATGAATTAGGAAAATATACCTTTAATGTAAGATAAGGGCATAAAGGACATAATGATTTAACCATGATGACTCTTTTTTCTTTCTATTTTTCTTTTTTTTTTTTAGCTCTAACTTTTACCCGAGCCACCCTTTAGGGTTTTCAACTAGACGAGCTTGCTCTAATTTCTGCATAAGCGACCCTTTCAAGTTTTCAAATTAGCAAGCTAATCAATGAAATTTGACATTTAAAAATTATTTCACCATGATTTGGGCTATTGCTTCTCTTCATCTTGGGGCTCTGACTTTTGTTTAAACCATTCCATTGAATTCTTGGTCTAGAGAAAAACCTTGTGGGGATTATCATGACCTTTTTGAGATTGTTGCCCATTGTTGAGGTTCGATGTTTGATTATCTAAAAGTACAATGGCTAACCTCATTGGATTGCCTTTTGCTTTGACTACTCCAACTGAAGAGATCACCACTTAGTGTTATTTATTATCTTGACTATCATTTGGTTAGGTGCTGGTGAAGCGGTTGCTGATGTGGGCATAAGAATACCCTAAGTTTTGATTTGTCCAAATCATAGTGGATTTCATGGTGAAATACGAGTGCTTGCCAAAATTCATTGATTTTTTTATTTATTCTCTTTTTTTTACATAATTATTTAGACGTAAACAAAAAAGATGAGAAAAGAGAAGTGTACTAATAATATCAATGTTTTATTACAAAAAGAGAAGATAGTACAAAATAGAAAAAGAATACAAAAATGAAAGACTCGTACTCGAACTCAAACTTGGACTTTGAACATGGACTCAAATTTGGACTCGGATTTGGACTCAATATCTGACAAGTCAAATCAGCTGAGCTTGAATTCCTCCATAACATGCTACTTGGGCAGAGGTAAGGAAGTGTGAGGTGGGATCTGTCTTCCAATTTAGTGAAGATGCATGGATCATAGTGATGGATTGGCTTGAAAGGGAAGGTGGGATCAAGGCATGTTGGTTTTAGCCTCAAAGGTCATGAGTGTGGTTAGGATAGCCATATCAATTGGGTTGGCCATTAGTACCTTGAAGCAAAACCAAAAGAACCCAGTGAGTGGCGGGTGAGGATATGAAAAGATGATGAGAGTAGGGGTATACAGACTCTGAGGAAAAGGATTCCTTATGGTGTTGTGGGCCAACCGTTTTTGGGCTTAAAGTAAAATGGGCCAAAGGTATTGGGCTTTGAGAATTTCTTAAGGTAGGATGAGCCAAGGTCTTAGGCTTAGGGTAGCATTTTAGGGCTGAAGGTATTGAGTAAGGTGATATTGGACAAGGGGTAGGGTCAAAGCGATGTTGTTGGTATTGGGGACTTAAGGTATCTAGGTTTTTGGATGAAGGTCAAAGGTGAGGATTTTTCGGTTGGGTAGTGGAGTTCAGATAAGGGGGTCAACTATGGGGCAATGGCGTTTAGGGTCATTAGTTTAAGGTTAGGGAGTGGACTTTAGGCTAAAGGATGAGGGTAATGGTGTTTAGGTTTGTGGGGCAAAGGTGATTGGATTGAGGTGAGAGTATTTGAACCTTCTTCGGTTCAAGGTACAACCTAGGCCTGAAATGAATGCATTTTTTTTTTTTTTTGTATATTATGGATGCATGATATGCATGGGAAAAACATTTCATGAGGATACATATATGTAAGGGCTTTGTTTATGGTACATACAACTTAAGGTCTGGTTCTAGGTTCAATATATGATTACATGAGAGGATAAAGGTGGCTTTGATAGGGTACCCATCACACTAGAGTAATGATATACCTAACCACATGTGAGTGAATGAGCCTCGTGTGGGTCCAACAGTACGTATTGCTCGTTACACCTTTGAAAGGATCAAATGATTCGTCGTGGGTTGGATGATTTCGCTATCGGCGAATAGATCCAAGGAGGGTTACCCACTCGATGCTACTAACTATCCATTATTTTCCTAGAACTAGGCTTGTAGGTAAAGAGCTTATGCAAATGATGCATGAAAGTCACAACTATGTTAAAGGCCAAACTTTTTAACCAATTATTAGTCCTCTTATTTTTTCCTTTTATTAAAAAGAAAGTTTCTCCCCAGTGGAGTCGCCAACTGTGAAGCCTCACACGAGCACTTATCCAATCCGCTAAATGGAATCGAAATGCTCATTTAGGAAAGAACTCATGATGAAGCCTTCGGGCTTAGATTGATTAATTTTGAAAAGTGCTTTAGAGTCACCACCTTAATTTTATTTTAATTGGGAAAATATTAAGGAAAAAACCCAAATCGACTCCATTTAATATTCCAAAGGAAAAAGATCACTAGCCTCGAAACCAAAGAAGATTTAAGGACTAGGTTTTCGGTTCATTTTAATTAGTTTGACATTTAACAAAATTGTGACTTTAAAAATTGATTTCATGAATTATGTACAATATAACAAATGCATGATTATGTAAATAAACGAAATAAGGAGGAAATGAAAGAAAGAGAAAAATAAGTTAAAGTTACAACAAAAGTTCAAATTAGAGGATACCTCTTCTAGCCCTTATGGGTTCTATGCAAGTCACACATTCCCCAAACTAATCCTAATAAAATCAATGCAACATACTAAAAGAAATTAAATTAAAGTGAAGAAGATGATGGGGGGAGAAGTTGGTTAGTTTTAGTTGGATTCGATGCTTGGACCAAGTATGCTTGCGTATCTCTTTGAATGGAAATCAGAACTCACGCAGTTCTCCTTTCTTGCGAAGGGGTTTGTTTAGTCAAACCACTTTATCATGTTTTTATTGATTGAATTAGAGAGGATTGATTGATTGATTAATTAATTTTAATTAATTTACCAAGTTGAGTTAATTAGGTCGAATTTTAATTAACTACCCTAAGTGAATCAATTTTAATTAATTAATTGATTATAGAGTGAGGGAGTAGAAAAACAAGAATTAGGCAAGGAGCCTAAGTGGGAGAAAAGAATAATCCCAATGAGGAAAAAATAAATAAATAATGAAAAGGGAAAGGGAAAGGAAAAGATGTGTACTTGCGCTCGTATGGCTTTGAGATGGAGGAGACTTGTCTCGGTCGGCAGTGGACTTGTCTCAGACTACTTGCCTCAGATGGAGGGGAATTTGCCTTGGACGGCGATAAGCTTTTGACTTGACAGGTCGGCTCGAAAAGTCGCAACTCAATTTACTTTGCAAAGTAAGGAGCAATAGCAAAGGAAAAATAAAAATAAAAGAAAACGTTAAACTAGGGAGCTCGTTCCTTGGTGGACCAAGCTTATGGGGATGGTTTGTTTGATGGAAAGGCTAATCAAGCAAGCCAAGAGCTCAAGATGTGAGAAAGGAGGACCCCTATATATAGGGTGAAGATTGGGGAGTGAATTAATGAAGTTTAGATGTGGGATAAAGGGAAAAAGAAGAAAAAAACAGAAAAACATTCCAGCTGCCAATTTTTTTTTTTTTTAATATACCTATCTTTTGTTATTATTATTATATTTTTTTTGTGGTACAAAATTAAGGGTTCACACTCATTTGATTCTTTCTCTTTTGTTTTTGTCTCTTCTGACTCTTTTTCTAGATTATCTAAATTTGCCTCTTTTGGTTCTATTTCTTCATTTGATTCTGTCTTCTTATCAACTAAACTCATCTTTCCTTTTTTTCACTCTGTTTTTCTCTCATACTTTCTTTTCTCTCACTCTCCTTTCTTTTCCCTTACTTTTTTCACTCTCTTCAACATCTTCTCTATACTTACATGATTTTACAAATACTTCACCAATCTCATCATATCTCACATCTAGTTTAGTTTCAATTTTAGATCCCTAAATAACTTAGTCAACACCATTTCATAACCTAAACCACTAGCTTTTGTGATCCTGTCTAGATTATTGAAAATAAGATAAGGCAAATTGAACTTTTTCTTCTTCATAATGTGCCAAATTAGACGCCAATTAACATTATTCAAATAATCAAAGTTCCCACTCTTAGGATTCAAATAGTGAGTGATAAATTTGTGAAGAACTCTCTCTCACCTCTAATTCTAAATTAGTGGACTTGATGCTATTAGTGGCTGTTAAGATTGAATTCCCACTCAATTCTTTCAGGAACTCGAGCCTATCAAACTCCTTACAATTCTTTATCTCAAAATTTCTACATACCTTGGTTCTGTCATTAGGAAATTCGAAAATATCTCCCAATCTATCAACAGATATTTCGAAAGTTCTCCCTTGCAATCTAACCACAACTAAGTTCTCACCAGATTTAGTAAAGGTTTTGTAAAATTCCTTTACCAAATCATCAAAGACAACATCTTTGATTGACATAAAAGAACTCCACTCTTGAAACTCAAACCATTCCTTAAACTGATATGATCATCCCCAAAGATTTTCCAATTAATAAACTTAGAGGAAATGATTTTATTAGACACATACCTTTCAACAATAGCCACTTCCTCTTTTCTTTTGCTTCCCATTGCCGCTTTTTCTTTCCTCAAACGATACAGATTTGGAGCTTGTCCTTTTCCCTTTACTGGATTCGATTTTTCTTTCTCTACTTATGGAGTAGATTCGCGAATCTCAATGCCCAAGGATTTCTTCTTCTCTCTAGCCATAGTTGCTTAACGCAAGCTTCGAAAGTTTTTGGAGAAGAGGATGTTTGGAATTGATTTGGCTTGTGGCAGTTTTTGAGTGGTTTTGAGAACATGGGTAGTGTTTGGGTGGTTGGCGATTTTAAATAGGAGTTGGAGATTTTAGGGTTTAGGTTATGCCTTTGCGATTTAAATATGGAAATAAAAATATATGCAATAAAGGCATAAAATAAAAATAAAAATAAAATCAAACAAATCTTTTTCGCCAATAAGGAAATAAATAAAACATATGCTTAAAAATATTCTCAATTAAAAAAAAGAGCATTTAAAAATAAAAGATCTTTGAATATATCTTTTTCAAAAATCTTTTCAAATTTTAGCACAAGACCAAAAATTTTGATTTTTTAAAAATAAATATTTAATTGAAAGCAAGTTAAAAAAAAAAAAAAAAAACATTTATCATAGGATCAAAAAATACTTCAACTCTATTTTTGAAAATAAGCTGTTTTGAAATTTTCAAATCAAAATTAGATGACCTGACACTGACAATCAACATCTAATTTTAATTCCTTAGGCATAAAAATAATTTAACACATGTATATGCACAAATAAATATTTAATATGCATAAAAGATAATTCAATTATATAAAAAAACATATTAAAGGTTTAGAATTAACCAGATGCTCCACCCATTCCAAGCTCTCTTCTAATTTTGCAGAATTGCTCTTTACTTAGAGGCTTGGTTAGAATTTCCACCAATTATTTTTCTGATGGAACAAAATTCAACTTACTATCTCTATTTTGGACATGATTTCTAATGAAGTGATGTCTTATTTCAATGTGCTTTGTTCTTGAATGCATCACTGGATTTTTAGATAGGTTGATTGCATTTGAGTTATCGCACATGATTGGAACATGATCAACCTTTACTCTGTAATCTTCAAGCTGCTATTTTATCCCCAATATTTGTGCCACACAACTACCAACTGAAATATATTCAGCTTCAGCAGTTGACAAAGCTACAGAAGCTTGTTTCTTGCTGAACTAGGAAATTAGACAATGTCCAATAAATTGACAAGTACCAGATATATTGTTTTTATTCGTTCTACTTCCTGCAAAGTCAGCATCACTAAAACCAAGTTAAATGAACGCATCACTAATTTTTAGATAGGTTGATTGCACTTGAGTTATAATAGATGATTGGAACATGATCAACCTTTACTCTATAATCTTCAAGCTCTTGTTTTATCCACAATATTTGTGCCACACAACTATCAGCTGAAATATATTTAGCTTCAGCAGTTGGCAAAGCTACATAAACTTGTTTCTTATTGAACCAGGAAATTAGACAATGTCCAATAAATTGACAAGTACCAAATGTACTTTTTCTATCCGTTCTACTTCCTGTAAAGTCAGCATCACTAAAACCAAGTTAAATGAATCAAATTTAGGATACTATAATCCGAAATCTTATGTAGCAATTAGGTATCTAAATATTCTTTTCATAGCAATTAGATGTGATTCTTTAGGATTAGTCTGAAATCTTGCACATAAGCATACATTGAAATGTATATCAAGCCTACTAGTAGTTAAATATAAAAGTGAGCCAATCATATCTATATAGACTCTTTGGTCTACTGATTTACCTTTCTCATCTAATTCCATTTTAGTAGAAGGGCTCATAGGTGTACCAATTTCTTTCAAGCCTTCTAATTTGAACTTTTTGATCATCTCCTTGGTGTATTTTGTTTGACGAATGAATATGCCTTCATTTGTTTGCTTTATTTGCAATCCAAGGAAGAATGTGAGTTTGCTGATTATGCTCATTTCGAATTCTCCTTGCATATCATTAGCAAATTCCTTGCACAAAGACTCATTAATGGATCTAAAAACAATATCATCTACATAAATATGAACAATAAGTATGTCATGCTTTTTATGTTTTATAAAAAGAGTTGTATCCATTTTACCTCTTGAAAAATCCTTTTCTAAAAGAAATTTATTAAGCCTTTCATACCAAACTCTAGGAGTTTGTTTTAAACCATACAAGGCCTTAGTAAGTTTATAAACATGTTTAGGAAGATCAAGATTTTCAAACCTAGGGGGTTGTGCAACATAAACTTCTTCATTTAAAAAACCATTTAAGAATGCACTCTTGACATCCATTTGGTAAAGCATAAAACATTTTTGACATGCAACTGCACAAAGTAATCTAATTGCTTCTAATTTAGCAATAGGTGCAAAGGTTTCATCGAACTCTATACCTTCCTTTTGATTATAGCCTTGGGCTACTAATCTAATTTTGTTTCTAGTCATATTAGCTTGCTCATCTAATTTATTTCTAAATACTCATTTTGTGCCAATGATTGGTCGATCTTTAGGTTTAGCAACAACATTCCAAACCTAATTTCTTTTGAACTAGTTAAGCTCTTCTTACATGGAAATCATCCAATGCTCATCTTATAATGTATCTTCACAAGACTTAGGTTCTATTTGTGAGATAAATACTACGTTCTCACACGAATCTCTCATATTGAATCTTGTCATTCTACCTTATGATGGAGTGCCAATTATGTTCTCCTTTGGATTATACTTGTGGTTTCTCTAATCTTTTTCCAAATCTGGATGATGTTCAGGTTCTGCCTGTCTAATTTTAGTTTCTAGATCATCTAATTTTACTATTCAGTTTGCTTGTCTAATCAAGTCTCTTGAATGTGTTCTTTATCTAAAATATCATCAACAACATCTTTTCTTTGCAAAGCATGGTTAAATTCATCAAAAATAACGCGCATAGATTCTTCAACTACTAATGTTCTTTTGTTCAAAACTATATATACTTTGCTATGCAATGAATAACCAATAAATATACCTTCATCTGATTTTGCATCAAACTTTTTCAAATAATAATCTTTCTTGTTATTCAATACAAAACACTTATATCCAAATCTTGTCCGCCCTATCTTGGCTAAGCTCTCTGCATACCAATGAGAAGGAAGCACTTGTGTACCAACCAACTCCTTTTCCTGCTGGCATACATGGTATAAGATAAACATTCTCACCTAACACTATTTTCAGATTCTCTCTACAATTTCTCACCTCTTTCTCTCACTAAAATATGCTCTCAAGGTTAATCATCTTCTTCCTTGAGAACTATAAGAAGCCACTGACTTAGGTATCGAGAGGGCATGCCAAGTCCAGGCTCTTTGATGCTAGTTGTTCATCTTGCAGGTCCAAAAGACTATCTTAAGCCTAAGCCCACGCAGAAGAGATCCATTATCCTTCTTTGAAGATCTATGGATCATCAAATAGATTTATGTTTTTTTTTTCTTTTGAAGATTGTATATACACTTAGAATATGTTTGGTAGACCGTAATATAATATAATATAATGAAATCAAATACATTTCTAGTATAATATTTGTATTAAAAATACATTTAATTACATTATATTATAACCTACTAAACGTATCTTTAATATGTGTAAATATTTTTCA
Organism: Vernicia montana; assembly: GCA_949750685.1. Taxonomy (NCBI): domain Eukaryota; kingdom Viridiplantae; phylum Streptophyta; class Magnoliopsida; order Malpighiales; family Euphorbiaceae; genus Vernicia; species Vernicia montana. Next base: position 17,113 of record CATKHJ010345314.1, on the reverse strand, counting down.
TAGCATTGTGTATAGTGACCAATAAACTCCCTATGACCTGCCACTAACTGAATGACACATGTCATCCCCTTGCCATTACGCAACCAACATTTAAAATTAACCATCTCATTAGTAAAGTTTAATGGGTATTTGGATTAGTTGTTGGAAGCTAGGCAATAATTTTTTAGTTCCTAACAACTAGCTCAACCAATTTGGTAAATTAGCACAATCAATTTGCTATTAACTATTAGATACTCGAATAGCTGATGATTCCAACCAAAAGTTTTTTTCCTATCAGCTTATAACTAATCTTATAATTTTACTATATTATCCATAATATATTACTTCTACAAAATTATTATTATTAAAATTATTTTTATGTAATATCTTTATTTATAATTCTTTAAAAATAATAAAAAATAGTAAAATATTATTTATAATATTTGAAATAATTATTATATTTATATTTTAAAAAAACATTTATATACAGTATAATTTTCTTATTGAATACTTTTTATTTTTATAATACATTTATATGTAAAAATAATTGTATATGATCATTTTACATTTTAATAGCAACCATTACTAAATATTTTACCAAACAACTAACATTAATCAACTATTAGGAATAACTATTAGTCATAAGCTATCGACTACTAGTAATATATAGCTATTGGCAGTGGCGAAACTAGAAAATTTGATCACTGAGGGTAATGTATATGTATATATATATATGTACACACATATAATTAAATTAAAAAACAATATATATACATTGTACAAATAAACATAAATATAAAAATATTAATAATATTCAAAAATTTTGATAAAAAATAATATACTTAAAGATTTTTATGGTTAAAGATAAATAAATGTACTAAATCTAGGTATTAATTCTATTCTTTTGTCTAAATTCATTAATATTCTAACCAAAATAAAATAATAATTTATATTTTAACTCAAATTAAATATAATAATTAAATAATTAAATAATTAAATGGATTATTGTACAAGTATTACTATTTAGTGGGGTAAACTTGATAATTTTAGTGGGGTAATATTATTGTATACATATAAATACGCAAGAATTTTCATAGACCAGTAGGGCAATTGTCTCATTGCCCCTATGCTATATCTGCCTCTAGCTGCTATATGCTACTACAAATTGTTAAACCAAACAGGCCTTAATTATGAAGAAATTGTCGTCTTAATTCTTTAAAACTAAAATTTACTTTTTGTTTGGTTTGGAGAGAAAAGAAAAGAAATGGAAAAAATAAGGAATGGATCTAACTTATATTTAGGCTAAATATATTGTTATTTCTTTTAATTTCTTTTCTTTTCTCGGCATTTCTCTCCAAACCAAACATACTCTTGGTGATCCAACAGCCAAAAATCTCTGCGTAGAGGAAGAATCAGAAGTGCTAAGACTGAACAACTCCTTTATAAAGTGAGATGCGTTACTCATTCCCCACAGCCTTGCAGAGTTTGTTGCTCATTCTCCATCAACTAGTACTGTTTTCCCTTGTCAGGCTGAGTAGGGATTAGCCAAAACCTCTATGTCTACTTTTTTAATATTAACTTGAATATAGTTATTGTCAAAAAAAAACTTGAATATAATTATATTAATTTTAGGTTTATAGAAAAGCATATGGAATATGGGCAAAATCAGAAAATTTTATTTGGGGGCTAAAATTAATAGGAGAAAAATAAAAGATTAATTTTTTTTTCTAAATTTCTAATAATTTTTTTTAAAAAATAATAACATCTGGTTATATTTTTTCATTAAAATATATTTTTAATTAAATAAATTTTTATTGATCTTCCATATTTATAGGACAAGAATTAAGTAAATCATTTTAACATTTAAAATTATTTATAAAAATTTAATTTTAAGGGACCAATTAGAAATTTAAAAAGACTAATTAAAAAATTAGGCTAATAATATATAAATATAAGGATAATATATACATTTTCAAGTGAATTGGAGGGTTAAGCTTCCTGCTTATCCCCTGATTATGCTCCAGATATGGAATATAGGTAAGAGTGGATAAAAGAAAAAAAAAATATTCAAATTAGTATTAAAATATTATTCTTTTTAATTTTTATATCTTGGGTACAATTGGAATAATTTGTTGGATTTAAGGTAGAATCGATCAATTTTAAAAAGTTTGGATGTAATAGAAAATATGTGCAAAAGTTTTATTTTTTTTATTTTAGCTTTTTTTTTTAGATGGGAATAATGAATTTCATTCATGTTTAATAAAATACAACTTGATATATAAATAAATATGATCATAAACTTATAGATCAAGTAGTATAAAATCATTAACTTAACTTGGTTGGCAATAATATCCTTTGAAATTTGCAATGTTCATTGAGCATTGTAACTAGTAAATTAGCAAGAAAAGTGCTCTACTTGATGGCATGTATAGGTCATAAATAATTAGTCCAATCGTATAATTGATATCCAACTAATCACCATGCTTAAGATTTCACCTATCAACATCCTAAAAGGTATAAAATCCTATTAAAGGACAAATACTTTAATGAAAAAAGACAAAAAAAAATTCCCATAAAAAGATTAAAAACCGTCGTTTGGTCGACAAAAATGACCAACGATGGTCCAACCAAATGATTGACATTTAAGAAGACAAAGTGGGAGAAAAGAGTGACAATAGAGGCGGCTCGTTGTGGACTTTTTGCTTAAAGATCCTATTGAAATTAATATTGTAAGTTCTTATTTAGTCCCTATAATATAGAGAAATATATTAATTAGAACTTTTATTTTTAAAAATTAATTAAATGATTTTGTTTCAAAAAAAATTAATTAAATGATCCTATATACTTCATTCTTTTAAATATATTAGTTTTTCTATTGGATTTTGATGCAATGCCTATTTGATTTTTTATTTTTAGAAATCAGGGATTAGTTGTTATGTATTTGATTACTGACACATTGTATTTGGTAAAAATAAAAATAAAAGTCAATAATTGTATTTTCATCTACTAGCTTTTAAACTTTATAAGTAAAAGTTAGTTTTTTTTTTTATCAAAAATTAAAATTTGTAATTTTTGAATTTAAAAGCTAATTTTTGTAAAAAAAAAAAAAGCCATTAAATTTTAAAATAATTATGAAAATATTAACTATTAATAATTATGAAAATTAAATATTTAATATTTATATGCATTCACATAAATAAATATAAATTAAATTAAAATGTGTAATTATTTTCATTAATATATTTTATATGTAATGTTAAAATTATTAATTGCATATAATTAAAATTTATCATAATATATAAAATAATATTTTTATTCGTCATTTTTCAGTCTAACTCGAATTTCAATCACTTAATTGCCAAACACTTTACAATTATTTATAACCGCTAAATGTAAACAATTGGCATTTGACTACTAGCCGTTCACAATTAACCGCTGGCTACTACTAAACTAAACAGGATGTATTTTATTTTTATTTTTAGTTAAGACTTATAAAAGTAAAAAGGTAAGTCAAAAGAATTAAAAAAAAAAAAAAAACTTTAATTCCAAGTATACTCCTCATATTGGAGAATCGATTTTAGCTTCTCTTCCAAATAATTTTTTAATTAAAAAATGTTATAGATAATTATTAAATGTGGATATTACTTAAACATTCTTGAATATATATTTTAGAAAGATTATAGTATAAGGCTATTTCAATAATGTTGTATACACTAAATCCTAATTATTCCTCTATATAAGGGAAGCTAGAGTTAATTTAATAATAAGAGTTTGGAATCCCTTTTACTCTCTACATATTTTTTCTCTCTCTCTTTACTTTATTGATTTATATCTCTTCTTATTGTTTTAGATATACTGAGTTAATAAGTCAATTTACAATATTTCAGAAACAAAAAATAAAAAAGTTTTTTCTTTTAAGAAAAAAAATTCCTGAATATGTAATTGTTTAAATAAGAGAAAAGAAAATTTGTATCAAAAGAATTGTCATGCTTTCGTGCTTGAATTGCATCAAAGTTATGTACTATTTTATATATAAAAAAAACAAACAAACAAAAACAAAAGGCTAGTATATTCATCAAAGAGTTATTTATTTTTTCTTTTATCATTTTAAGTATTACTTTTATGATTTTGTCGAGTTAAATAATAAATATGAAGTGTTATTTACAATTTTTTTTAATGGGATTTGACATTTCTACTAACTTTTCATCAAATTCAAGTTTATTCCTTTAAAAATTAATAAGGTTCCTACAATTCCTTGTCAAACTAGACATATGTCATCTAAAGAAAATAAAAAAAGTTGGAATTAATAATATAGTATTTCACTACATGGCTAGTTCATTTATTGAAAGGAAACACGTTCAACGTAATGTAGGTTAGAAAGTGATGCTACATTGAATAAGTATAAAAAAATTTAAAAAATTTAAAAATGAGTGGATATTAAATTTAAAGATGATGCCATGGGATCGAGAATTATAAATGAGTAGATATTGAACTTAGAGTAAATTAATTAATTTTATGTAAATAAATTTTAATATTTAGAGTATTTTTAATAATATTTTTTATTTAAAAAAATATATTTTATTCAATAGAAAGCATCTTGTCGATAAAAAATATAAAATTTTATTTAAATTCAATAGACACTTCATATTTTGTTCTTTATTTTACTTTATCTTATAAACATTAATTATTTTAATTTTTTTTAAGTTTGTCCAATAAAAAAAATAGTATTAAAATTATATATAATAAAATACATGAAAACTTATATTGCATTAATTAAAGTTATAATAGATAATGATATTTGACTCTGTAGATGTATAGAGTCAAACCAACTATTTTCTTTATTTTTTAAGGCTAAATGTACAAATAGGACTCTCTTATTTGAATTATATTCAAGTGAATTTTTAATTTTTTTTGTCCCATTAAATTCTTGATATTTTCAAAATGGCACATGTAAAACTTTCTTACTATATTTCATTAAATAGACTTTAAAAAAAATCTGATGTGGTAAGTGAGTTTCATTACTTGTGCTTTATATTGATATGAAAAAATAATTTTTTAAAAATTAAAAGTAATTAGATATAATAAACTAATTAAATCAAATGAAAGTTTTTACATTTATATAATTTTCTTATGTAATTTTAATAAATTAATAACAAATTGTAATGAATATATAATTTTTTTTTATAATTATGTATAAAAAATAAATCCAAAAAATTATATTACATGAAATATTATTTTATATAAGAATATATTATTTTATAAATTATATTTTAATGTATAAGAACTAAGAAGTCATTTTATATTTGTAATATTTTAATTAATTAATTAATTTTATTAACTTTGAATTTCACAAATATTAAATTTTCTCTAAATAGTTTAAAAAATATTTATACAAAAATAAAAATTAATACGTAGGTACATAGATATTAATTTTTTATTTTTAATATCACTTGACAAAAATTCTAAATTATGGACGCAGGGTTTTATATATGCCATTTTAAAAAAGTTAAAGGTCTAATGGGATAAAAAAAAATTAAAAGCTTACTTGAGCGTCAATTCAAATGAAAGGGTCCTATTTGTACATTTAACTAATTTTTTTAAAGATAAAGAGTTTATTGAAATTTTATATTTTGAGATAACTTTTTATAATAAAAAGTTTGATATATATAAAGAGTGCATTAAAAATACTTGTAATCACTAATAAATCCACGTTTATACAAACTCATATACTTTAATCCTATAGCCATGTAGATATGTGGTGGAGGCTTTATTTGGTTGCTTCAAGCCTTTTATTTTTCATTGCCCTTTGAATTAAAGTCTAATAATGAAGAAACTTTTGTTTATTATATGATGGTACTTTAGTTTATCTAAATACTACTTTTCAACAAACATTAACTATTGTCTTATAAAAATTGGTCAACTTAATCAATATACCAATAAAATAAAATTTAAGGAGAGACAGAAATTCATATCGGTAGAGTTTATACTAAAGTTTTAACGTATCGACCGTTTCGTCTATGTTTTTAAGGATTTGATACATTATTTGGGCATTATACATATATTAATAAAAATTAATTTTGAATCGATATTAAATTATTTGATACACACTGATACGGTCTTTATTTAACGTTACAGGAGTGACGTATCAATATAAAATAATTATTATTGTTATATTTTTTAATTTTTTTAATATAAATTATGTATATATTATTCAAAAAGACTTATTTTATATTTTTCATATATTTTTTAATATTTTATTAGTGTAAATTATTGGTATATTGTTTTTTATATTATTTATATAAGAGTTTTTTTTAATGTATTTAGAACATTATTGATGTCTTTTCATCTAGAATAACGTGATTTTTTTCCTCAATAATTAATAAAATAATATTGAAATTTTTAAGTCAAGACAGTATTATATTAGAAATTTATGTAACTTAATTATTGATATTATGCATTATTCATAAATATATTATGTAATTTGAACTTTTATAGTATATAGTATATTTATTTAAATGTTTATTAATTTAATGTATTATATTTTAGACGTTACAGTCTATATTTTGTTGATTTGGATTAGTTTGCTAATTATTTTTAAAAATTTACAGTAGCGATGACTGGTTGATTCGGTTTGATTTTTTCCGATTCCGTTATACCAATTTTGATATTAATACGATACGTAAAACCGTTATTTAAAACTCTAGTATATACCTGGTAATGTAATTATAATCAAACTCAATAGTTAGATAAATTCACAATAAATTTACTTTATATTTTATTAATTAGAGTTGGAATATTTGGATTTATTATTTGGAAAATTTTAGATTTATAAAATAAATATATAAATATATGTTTTTTTTTTTTTTTACAAATAAAGCCTAATGAGTTAAAATAGACTACATAATAGAAACCTTTTAATATCTCTCATCAAATTGATAAGTGATGATAACTCTTCATAATTATATAAATATATGTTTAAACTTACATTGAGAAAGGATTTAATTTTAATAAATAATTTAAAAATACTTATAACAAATAAATAAATATAATTTAAATCCTTAAAATTCCTTAAAAAGTAAGAATTTTTTTTATATAAAAAGAAAAAAAAAGTATGTATATGTTATTATCTATTCAGACATAAAAATTCACAAATCATCACCAAATAAAAAAAAATAAAAAAAAAAAAAAAAAAAAAAAAGAGAGAGAGAAAAGGGGATTGGAGAGAAATTAATTTGGAAAGTCAATAAATCTAATTAGTAAAAACTTATTTAGTTATTATTTCTTGAAAATCATTATAGCCATGAGGATTGGAATAAAAGTCACATAAAAATGCAGAACCACATGAATGTGGTAGGAGATGAAACGTGTAGACAATGGTTGTTGGTGGGCTTGGCGTGGCTCCATAATGCCACAATTTCAACGTGGGACACATTTAGCAACTCCATTGTTTAATTTCCTCCATTGCTTTTGCCTCATTTGCAACAGTAATACACTTTTTTTTTTTTTTATTTTATAGGAAATGCAACACTAATACACTTAATTGTTGACAATTACAAATCACATCAACCATGTAACACTTCCATATATATCCATGTTAAATGTTACTAAATACTAATGATACACATTAGATATAATTTAACTGTAAATTTATATATATAATTTAATAATAAATATGTATTTAAATTTTCTTATTTAATACCAAAAACAATATTAATAATAATCTTTTTATACACCAAATCAATTACATAATTATATTTTAAAAATTTATTACGAATATATCCGTTATTTTATAATATAAAAACACCGACACTTTCATTATCCCTACATATTCTTCTCACCTTGAAAGTTCTGTATAAGTATGATTTTAACTAAATCGAATCCATAATTTACAATACATGCCTTTCTAATCTAATAAGTCTGCTACTGAGATTGTGGATAATATTTATCTATTTAATTATGAATAAAGTGGAATAATAGTATTAAGTATTTATTTGATATTATAATTGTTTGAATTGCGATTAAAAAAATTATATTGAAAGTATTAAATATAAGTTATAAAAATTTAATTTTAAATTGAATTTTACATATTCCATTCACAAAAATTTTAACCAATAAAATAGCTAGCACTTTTAAATTATTATTTTACTACTCTCACCATTTCTTTTTAATTGATATTTTTTGTTGTTTCACAAAAATTAAAAAAAAATTAATTATGTTAAGTTTTAGGAAGAAAATGATCAAATTATTTTCATTGATTATAGAATATGCATTAATTATAGAATAATGAATAATAATAAAGATAAAGATAAAATTGAAAAAAAAATAAAATATTATTGATTTTCAATAATAACAGATAATTTAAAAAAAAAATTCTTTAAAAAAGTCAGTTAAAAAAGAATGAAGAAGTATCATATAAAATGCTAGTATTTCTTAATAAAAATCAATTTTAATTTTAATGTCAAACAGAATAATTAATTAATGGGTTTCATTGAATGATGGGAGTTTGTGTTTCTACTCTCATCTAATAAAGCAACCAACAAATTACCAACTTTTGGATTTCTAGTCCTTAATAATCTTTCTAATTGCTTAATAGTCCTTAGTTATATAAGATTTTTTTAAAAATTTAATTCCTTGTTTATATCGGTGAATGAAAATTTCTTGCACTTTTTTTTTCATTGGAGATCTAATGTGATAAAAATAATATTATAAATTATACAACAAGAGTAGCTCTCTTATTTAACATCTCTCAATAAATTAGTAAATTTTTTTTGTGTTTTAGGAGATACGAATTTTAGACCTTTCACTTTCTACACCTTAAAAAAAAAAAGAGAAAATCAATCATATCACATATAATTGGCTCGCATTCTCTTTTCATATAAAAAACAAAGGAATAATTATAAGATTATTGTTAATTAATGACTTAATGTTTAAATCCATTGAATCCAAAGATACCGAAAACTTTATCACCTCAATTTGTGCTGTTGAGGTTTCCCATCATCAAATTTAGTTAAGATTTGAGAATCCTAATGTGCCTCAAATCTCAATTATATTATGGATAATTTTTTCCTATATTAAATGTATATACTAATTTAATGAAATAAGAATATATGAAATAAAAAAAGATATCGATATTTTTTTATTGGACAAAAAATAAATAAAAGTGTCATATTAATTAAAATATCTCATCACTCATTAGTTTAATATATGAAATAAACCTATACACTTGGTGTAAATAAAATTTTTTCTTATATTATTAATTTTTTTCCGACTTTAATAATTGATAATTGATTTTTGTATTTTTTTTTGCCCAAAATTGATTTTTGTATTTGAATAGATATTTGTTACGAGACACTAATTATTTTAGGGAATGTGTGGCTGATTATATGCCGAGCAATTTACATAGATAAGAATTTTGATGTGAATTATTTGAATACTGCACATTACATTATGATGTCACATAAAATGAGATGAATAAGTTAATATAAAATTGTTGAGTTGAATAGCGTAAATTAAAGAAATGAGTTATTTTGCTTTTAAGGGTGTAGAAAGTGAGAATTTATGTTGCACGAAAATTTTTAAAAGATCGCATTTTCGAAACGTTTCTTAATTAGAAATTTATGAAAATTTGTTCGAAATATTTTGAGTATGTTTCTGTAATTTGAAAAAGTTGAAAACTTCCATAAACAGAAATCCGTTTTCAAATTGAAAAAAAAAAAAAAAATCAATTTACCCAGATCAACCCTTGAACAAAAATATCCACTCATGACTTCATTTTTCCTTATATATATAATAATAACAATAATAATAATAATTATTAAATATATATTTATAAATTATTATATTTTTAGTATTTTTTGTATATATATAAGTTAATATTTATAAATATATCCTTATATTTTTTATATTTATACATTTCCCCAATCTTGTATTCTATATTTTTAGAAATTACTGTTTTCACGTTTCTCGTTTCCTTTTTTTATGCAATCTAGGTGGGAACTCTTAGGTTTTAGTTTCTCAAACCATAAAAAATTGTCTCCATTTTGATAAAAAATATTAAAGAGGAAAGAGATAGCTTACAATGGTATTTCGGCTCATTAGGTTTTCAATGTAAAAAAAAAAAAGAAAAAAGAAAAAAATAGGTTATTCTAAATTAAATGAGAGAGATAATTATAGGCTAGATCTTGTAAAATAAATTTTTATAGATTAATTATTTAATTTTATAAACATCAATACATATAAATTATTATTATTATTATATGCATGTGAATTATTTAATTAAATTACACAAAAAGATTTTGTAATTCTAGAGTGAATTATTAGTAATATCCATCCCTTGGATTCAATTCAAAATTAAACAAAACTAAAACCATAGATTTAAGAAAAAATAAAACTTGTTTCAAAAAAAAAAAAATAAAATAAAACCAATTCAGAATTATATATAAAAAAAATAACATGAAACATGTAATATAAAAAATATAAAAAAAAAAGAAAAATCAAGTTAATAATATTACGTGTTTATATAAAAAAGTTAAAAATAAAAAACATATAATATTAATTTGATTTTTCTTTTCTTTTTTTTTTAATAATTTGTTCTGAATAGTACTATGTAAAAAAATGTGAAATCATGGTTAAAATGGTAATTTGGGAGGGACGCCAGGACACGCTGTTGAACAAAGTAAAAAACAAAACAAAACAAAATTCGATGCACGTAGCCTTTCTCTATTCCTTGCCAATTGGGTCCCACTCGAAGACCGTGGCTTCACCTAACCTAATCTAACCTTCAGTGCAAAAAAAAAAAAAAAAAAAAATCTAACCTAACCTAACCTATCCTATCCAAGCCCAAGCCCAAAAATGAACATAAAATTCTAGAAATGGCTGTATATAATTATAAATAAAATTCTGGAACTATCTAGTTTGAAAGTTGAGTTTGTTGATGCAGAAGGCAAAAATGAGGGCAAAAAAGACACCAAAAGCCACCAAGATTGCAGCAGTTGGGCCCATGAAGTTGAGATCATACCCAAAATGGTTTTGTACATACCATTTGATGGTTGGATTTGGCTCAATTCCATCTACCTTTATAGTGTCTTCAATGTCACCATATTGTGTTACTATTAGTCCATATACTGTCCATGCCACTGGGCAAATGTAGTAATACCATATCCACCACTTGGGAATTCTCTGCAATTTCACAATCAAGTTTCAATATTAACTTGCTATAGCTGCACTTATGTCAATATATTAAATAACATACATAACAATATATATGATCTGGGTAATAATCCAAGTTCCATATTATCAATAAAACAATAATGTTTTCATTATGTTCTATTATTATTTTGAGTTGTTCTTGATCAAAATTATGAAAATCTCGAACTGACTTTGATTCGGCCCAATAGCTTATAATGAATGCAGAAAATGAAATTGGACTTACTGGTTTGGGGATGAAAAAGCCTGAGAAAAGGGTGAAGAGTGCATAAAATGCAGAAGCAAAGATAGCTGCTACTTCATGATTTGGTGTGATTGAAACAGTCATCATTCCATAGTATGTGAAGTATAGGAATGAGAAGAATGTGATGAAGAAGAACCAGCAGAACTTTGCCAGAGTCCATTGAAAGCTCACCATAGAATATACAATAAGAGAATAGTATGTGGTTTGGATAAATATATATGGTATTTCTACAAAAACCTGCATAAAAGAATACTTAATTTATTTGGCAATTGCAACAACTTAAGCAAAGTTTATTGAAATTTTCAATCTTTTTGCATTTTCACCTGTGCCATAGCATATGGTAAAGCTGAGTACATCCCTGCAGCTCTTTCTCTGTAAAATACAGTTCTTTCAACAGCTACAATAGGCTGCACAGTTGAGCAATTGTTGATTCCGACGAATAATACTGATACGTACATTGCTCCAATGATCATGGTTAGATCAGTTGCATCCTCTCTAATTAAGTACAGATATATAAGCATAACAAAAATTATTAGTAATGCTGCACTATAGATTCGATTAATCCAGAAAAGAAAAAAAAGACAGCCATGGGGACAAATTTTACCTCTTGGTTCCAACCTGCCAGAAGATTGTGCCTAGCAGAATAGCAGAGACTAAACTATAAAAGTATCTAACAAGATTATAATCAGGACTTCTCCAATAAGTCCACCATTTCTTCCAGAGGCAGAATTTGAATTGCCCCCATGTGGATTGTGAATACTGACTTGGGAAGTAGAGGTCTGCAGCCCCTACTGGTGGTGTCTTCAATTCTTCAACCACAATCTTGGTTTGCCTATAAAAATAGAGCATTATGTTAGCCGAAAAAAACCTGAAAATTTTGACTTCTTGTTAATATTGTTAAAAAATATGTTCTATACTTAACTGGTATAAGGCTGATGCTTTATAATACTCAGCAAAATCAATTCTGAGTCGAATTTCAGTTGCGGATGAGCTTGCTTCTAGCATCCAGGCTGCTGGATTTTGTCTTTCTTTAATTCTAGGCACTCCTGGAATTGCCTGAAATTAATCACAAGCGATTATGTAAATTAGATTTGTGTTTAATTAATCATTATAATTATTTTCCAAGAAAATTAGTATGTACCTCGAAATATTCAATGATATTGCGAGAATTCTGGCCTAATGGTCCTGAGTAGATAAGTTGTCCACCTCTCTTCATTAGTACCAGCTCATCAAAGGCTTCGAAGATGTCGATACTAGGCTGATGAATAGTGCAGACAACTGTTCTTCCAGTGTCTACAGTATTTCTTACAGTTCTCATAACAATGGCTGCTGCCCTTGCATCTAGACCAGAAGTCGGTTCATCCATGAATATGATTGAAGGGTTTGCTACAAGCTCCACTGCTATTGTCAGTCTCTTTCTTTGTTCTGTTGACAACCCTGTTATTCCCGGTAGCCCAACTACTACATTTTTCAGGTTGGTGAGCTCAACTAGCTCCATCACTTCATCTACAAAAACCTGAAGGTAAAAAATCCAAGGAAAAAAAAAAGATTAGTTTTAAATTAAAAATGAATTTTGATTCTTCAATTCAAGATTCTTACCATCTTTTCTTTGTCACTGACTTCTTTAGGGAGTCGAAGGAAAGCTGAATAGATTAAAGACTCTTTGACGGTGACCTGAGGAGAGTGAATATCAGTCTGCTCACAGTAACCTGAAATTCTTGCGAATGTTTCCTGATTCTTAGGGAATCCGGAAATTCTAATATCACCTTCGATGTAACCCCCAGTTTTTCTGCCTGCTAAAACATCCATCAGTGTTGTCTTTCCAGCTCCACTTACTCCCATTAAAGCTGTCAGGATACCTGGCCTAAATGCTCCAGTCACTTCTCGAAGCAATTGCAGCCTGTCCTCTGTCACTCCCTGATCCTTCATTTCCTGAAAGAAATGATAATTCAGGCAGTTAACTCAGTTACAATCAAATGATTAAATATTAACTATACTGACCAAAGAAGTGAAACTAAAATCATATAGAAAAATGAAACGTAGATTCTCACCGAGGGCATATCCACATAATAGTTTACACTATCAAAGGACATGGATAGAGGTGTAAATGGAAGAATCATTCCCCTCTTGTGAGGAACTCCATTTGTGTCCTGTGTGTTATGTCTAGATTGGCTGCTCCTTACTTGAAGCATTTGGATTTCTCCTTCAATATTATAGCTTTATGTCAGTAACCTTCAAATCACATTTTTGACAGAATCAGAAATTGGCAATACATTGTTCCAATTCTTACCTGCATTGTTTCCATTGGTTGATATCTCTATTTCCAGTTCTTTCCCTTCTAATCCTTCGTTGTCAGATTGCTTTTTGGCTTCTTCTTCAGATATAATTGCTTGTGGCTTTCCAAGAGCTATGATAATGGTATTTATCAAAAGATGGAAGAAGAAATATTGAACTTTCATTCTTGAAGAATTAATCAAACAAGGTTACTTGAAAGAAACTTACAGTTTAAATACATAAGTGAGAAAGTGAACAAGACATTGAAGAGAATTGTGAACCCAAGAAGTGCTGCTGCTCCAATCCAATACCATTTTTTGTTCTGTTCTACACCAAAGTTCTCTAGCACTGCCGCTCCTAACTTTGTAACATTGTCTGATGCCTGCAATTTCATTTCATTTATTTTCATGAGTTTGTCTTCTTATAAAATCTTATTTTATATTATATTTATATTTGTATCTGTGTTGGCACTTACCATTCTATTCATCCATCTTGGCGAAAGCAATTCATTGACTGTCAAGGCTTTGAAGCTATAAGATAGAGGAGAAATCCAGTGAGCCCATCTCCACCATACAGGAATTCTTCCTGTTTATTATAGTAAGAATTCAATTATGTAAGTTCATTACACCAAAATTAGGATAGAGCAATAACTAATGCAATTCCTTCAAGAAAGTTGAAAATTTACTACTATAGTATGATTTTACACATAATTATAATTAGAGAGAAAACCAACCTTTTGGAAGAATAAAGCCTCCTAGCAGGAACAAAATGAGGAGAGAAAGTGCTCCTCCAGTGTGTGCAATGATCATTGTCCTGCACACTCCAGCCATGAGCCTAAACAATCCAGCAGCCATTTGTTGAATTAAGAATATTACCAGCAGGTGCTTGAAAAATCTGACAAGGCAAAAACACAAATTATATATACAACTAACCCATAATTCTATGCATAGGTATAATGAAATCTTGACATGGTAATTTTACCTGCTTCCTTCTGGTGCAAATCCAATAGAGAAATATGTCACAATAGTCCAAATAATGGACTCGAAAACAGAAATTGGGATCCTAAGCAAGAAATTTGGGACTGTGAAAGCCCAAGGTGGATAAAATAGGAGATCTCTATGCTTGTAAAACACAGGAAGCCTCATTATGGCTATAGAGAGCTCTGCAAAGCCATTGAACATGTTTACAATCATAGCAAATATAATTGCACCAACATATAACGATCCATCATCAAACGTAAGGTCAAGTGTTGTCTTCAAAAACACAGTTGAAACAATGACTGCAATGATTGAAATTTGAACAGCCTTAAAGATGTAAACAGGTAAAGTTCTCCTCATTAATAGCTTTTCCCTATCGATAGAGGCCTTAAGAAGCTGCAGTGTTGGGATTGGGTATTTTTCGGATACAAGAGCTGATTTATGATTTGTAGCCTTATTGTATGGAATGAAAAGCTCATCCTCAAGCTGTAGGCCAACATAAAAAGCCTTAAATAGTCTTGCAAAGTCAGTTACAGATATGTATTGGTAAGGCTTGCTCTCATGTACCCAATATTGTTCTTGATCTTTCTTTGAGGTAACCTATAAAAAATGAACATACAAAACCCATTAAATTAAAGAATTAGGATTTTAAGACAATAAATCCATATAAGTTACATTAATGATAATATGCTCACCTCTTGCAAAAAATCAGCAGTGCCCTTCCTTTCGGGGCATTTGAATCCACAACTCTCAAAGAAAGCAAGTACATGCTCTCGAGGGCCTTGATACACAATCTGACCCTCCGATAACAGAATGACATCATCAAAGAGTTCGAATGTTTCAGGATCAGGCTGCAGGAGAGACATTAAGACAGTAGCATCAGTGAGATGCACAATTTGCTGCATACACTTGACAATCTGATATGTTGTGGAACTATCTAGACCAGTTGATATCTCATCCATAAATAGAGTTTTTGCAGGTCCAACAATCATTTCTCCTGCATTATTAAAAAAAAAAAAATGATAGATATTATAATAACATCACATGTTCATGTAAAAGCTGATAGGTTTTGTAAATTTAAAGATAAATTAATTTAACCTGTTGTTACTCTTTTCTTTTGTCCACCAGAAATTCCTCTTCTCATTTCATCTCCAACAACAGTGTCTTTGCATATGTCAAGTCCCAAAAGCTGTTGCACCCAACAAATATAATTGTAATTAGTTGATGCAATTAATAATTTAATCAATGAAGTTCTAAATCAATGACTCCATTATTCAACTTACTTTGAGAGTGTAATCAACAATTAAATTGCTCTTAGCTCCTTCCATTGCAGTTGCCTGAACAAAACAATCAATAACCATTTTTAATTTATTGCATATACAATGTTTGCTATTTAATTTTAGTTTCTTGAATAAACCTTCAAGAAAAGATCAATGTCGGAGTCAGGGACAATGCCAGCTTCCTTCTCCTTCCTGTCAAGCTCAATTAGCAGGTCTGAAATTTAAAATGACAGGACAGAATTAGTTCATGAAATAAAATAAGTTCATTACAAGTTAATGTCATATGATTAAGTTATTAATTACCATATCTCTGACCAACTCCTTGAAATCTTGCTGAATATTCAAAGGTTTCTTTAACTGTTAGATCTCCCAAGTGCACGTCATTTTGGCTAACATAGGCTGATGTCTTTCTTGGCTCAAATTCATCAAGCCTATGACCATTGTAGCTTATTTGTCCTTTCACCTGATTTTCAACCACAAATATATTCAGAATACATTCCATTGCATAAAATTAAGTTCCAAATTGAATCAAATAAACTAATGTTTAAAAAATTAAGTTCCAAATTGCCTCAATTAAACTGATCTGACTAGTTTGGGAAAAAAACTAACCTTTAAAGTTGGATCTAACTTTCCAGCCAATGCAAGCAGAAGGGTTGTCTTGCCAGATGAAGGAGGACCTAGCAATAAAGTCATTCTGCAACAAAATTGGATATTTCATGTCAATTGAATAAGTGTTTGATTCATATTGTATAGAGCCTAGCTATTTGACGTGGCAATTACACAGTTATAATTATAGGCTAAAACTAAAATTTTTTTAAGTTTTAAGATATTTTAGTAAGATGATTAATTTAATTCAGCTGGCAAGAAGTTTCAAATGTGAGTTTTCTTTTTTTTTTTTCAAAATCAACTTTTTGCACATAAAATTGCAAAAGAGTGGGTAATTGGATTTGAAACGTTTTGCTAGTTGAATTTCAAGTAATCCCCCTATCGAAATTAAAAAAAATATATAGTTTTTGATGCGGTGATTCTAATATATTTTTATAATTATTTTAATAATTATAATAATTGTAATTTTTGATTAATTTTAGATTTGTTTTCTTATTTTTTTCAAGTAATTCTAGAATATTTAGGTATCCTATTTAGTAATTTTATTA